>VZZY01018255.1:116760-169435 GCA_013400335.1 Eurystomus gularis
CCCATCCCACTGGAGCGGTGAATGTTGGGATCCTTGCTCAGCAGTAGTCACAACACAGGTATGTTATCAGTACCCAGTACAAAACACTGCTGCTATGTGGAAAATCAGCTCAGCCAGACCCACTACAAGTAATAAAATAAAAATAATACATCTAGACTTTGTTGATACATTGCTCATCTCTTTTGATTATACTTCCAAAATCATAGTCACCATTTGAAAGACCCAGCCTACCAAACCTTTATAGGCACAAATTCTCCTAAAGGCTTAGATTTTAAGGGCAGCCAGGCCTTGCACTGTTAATTATGTACCCACAGAAGCCTGCTCTGGTGAGATGTTGCATCCACAATGCCCTGAGAAAGACCACAGGAACAAAAAGAGACTTTGGATCTCAAAGGACTGTATCTTCAGTCACTTTCTCCTTTAATTTATTGTGAATTTACAGTAATTTGTTTAAGTGTAAAAACCTTCTGTGTCTGACGAGGACAGACACTAAAAGTCACCTACAAGCTGAAAGATTTGTATCAAGAAAAAATGTGTACTTGCAAATCTATATATTATACTGCTGAACAGCTAAAAATCCCTAACAAGCATGGAAGAAACAAGAGTCTCTCCTGAGGGAGTGGCAGAGTAATCAATTGGCCTAAACTTCTGCTATTTGAGAGGAACCTCGAAGGAGATGTTAAAATAGATTGAATTTGAGACTCATAAGGTCTCAAAGACCATAAAGGTCCCACTATCACTTGAAAACTGTTTTGAAAAGAATTTAAGAACTTTAAGGTGAATTTGACATATAAATCACAAATAACCAAACTAACATCAGAGCTGTATTTTCTAGCAGGGTCTAATACAGAAGAACTGTAAAATACAGCAGAAAAATTAGACACAGTAGCTGGAAATATCTAAATGCATTGATTAAATTATTGGTATCTCCCTGGTGAAAATAATCAATATATTAACTTTTCTAAAGATTCACAGTAGGCAGTAAGGAAACAAAAAGCCCCTGTATGTGTGTATATACATATAGTAAAAAAAAAAAAAAAAGAATTTTCTGAATTTCTGTCTTTCTTGGAAGCTGTGACTGTATACTGGTACTGGTGTGTCTGCACTGGCTTCTCTCCTACCGTTATTTTGGCGACAAAACATATAACAGGCAGAGGTGCTGAAGGATATGCACACTAGTTGAGTACCAAGATACAGAGTAAAGAAGCTGTTTCATTTATAATGCTGGAAAATAAATGAAGTAAAATAGCTTATTAAACAAGTGATACTGACACACACCATTTTACTTTTCTCCATATTTTATTTTGATCCTTCTGCATTGTGAGAGCCAACGATCAGGAATTTGTAGCGAAGTCATTGTGCTTGGCTCCTTGCCTCCCTCCGGCACATCCCGGTTAAGTGGAATTGATGTGTTTTTGTGAGGATTAGGCAGCAGTCATTACAATTCAGCAGCATTACACCAATTGGATACACTTGGGAAATATCCCAGGAAAACGGAGATCCTATTCAAGCACCGACAAAGGCTCCCCATGCTTTGCCTTTCCCCAGACACAGGAGTGTTCCCCAGGATTGCCTGAGGATGTCCCCTGCCTGTTCTGCCCCTCCCAAGACACACCAGCCATGCAGCCACTGAGGGCTGTGACGTGCAGCCTCACCCCTGGGATGCTGTGGAGAAGACCCAGGGGAGCTTGGGTGCTTACTGCCTGTCCCATGGGTGTTAGTTTAGGCTTGCCATACCCATGGAGATGAAGGCTGGGTGGTGCACAAGAAGCTGGGAGAGGACACAGCTGGGACAGCTGACCCAAACTGGCCAAAGGGCTATTCCATACCTTATGATGTCATGCTGAACAATAAAACTGGGGAGAGTTGGCTGGGGGGACATGACCTGCTGCTTGGGAACTGGCTGGGCACTGGTCAGCAGGTGGTGAGTAACTGCATTGTGCATCACTTGTTTTGTATATTCCTTCATCATTATTATTATTTTCCCTTCCTTTTCTGTGCTATTAAACTGTCTTTATCTCAGCCCACGAGTTTTACCTTTTTTCTGATTCTCTCCCCATCCCACTGGGGCAGAGTGAGTGAAGGGCTGAGTGGTGTTTAGCTGCTGCCTGCTGGGCTAAACCACAATGGAGCCAAGCGGGATTTCAGCTGGGATAACATCCTCTCTCCACCACGCCACTGGCACGGACACTGGACCCCCAGCACAAGCTGTTTCACCCCACAGTGCTAGTCCTGCGGCGAACATAGACATTGCCTGAGTGAATCCTGCTGACTCAATTCATCCTGTTTAAATCAATGCAATTGTTTGTACAAGCAATGTTGATAGTTCTGGCCCTAAGTGGCATTTACTCCACCATATTATTTGGCATGTAAATCAGCTGTTTGGGGCAGTGGTAACTGTTTTGTTACCAGTGTGAATTTAGGAAAAAATCTATTAAAGTCATCGAAGAAAGTCCATATTTACAGTGGAATAACTGATGTTAACACTTGACTGGTTTTATTCCGATGTGTAGAGCAGCCTTGCTCTGGAGCTAGTTTAATGGGAATCTTCTCTCTTTTGGGATCCTTGAATTTAGGGCTACAGGAAGAAGTAATCAAGTTTGTCATAAGCCCTTTCTGCCCAAATATCATATACAGGTGGATTATGCACTTGGTTCCATAGCTGTAAATATCCATATCACTGTTTGTACCCAATGACAAAATACTCTTCTAGCTTTTATAATGGCTACAGTAAAATTCTCCATGATGTATATTGCAAGCAGCAATATTCATCTAGAAATATTGATGACAACTTGCCTATGGCAATGAACAGGTTTTAATACAATAATAAAGCACGCTTTGTCGTCCTAATTAGTCTCCATTGATTAAACATGCAGATTATTTACAAAAAGCCTAATGCAAAGGAAAGGAAGAATAACTAATGCAATGGCTGTATTCCCAGGATCACATGCAATTCATCTTTACTAAGCTAGCTGAGCCTCTATAATCTCAAGGCATTTATGAAATAATAGGGAGAAAGCTTTAGGTTAAGCATATTTAGTATAAAAAGTATTTGTTTATATTGTTTCTTAAGATGAAATTCTCCTATTCTTGAGGAAAGCACTTGCTGAGTTAAAGCCACAAACATTTTGCAGTAAGATATAAGAAGCCTTGTCCTATCACTCATAGAAACAATCTTTATGGTGCTGAGTTTTTGTAAGTTTGTAGTTGTAATTTGTGTTAATTTTATAAATTAAACATCACAATCCAGCCTCTATAACCTGTATTATCCTCACACGCCCTAGATTGCACATCACAACAATTAGTGAAGCATGTAGTATATAGTTAGATGTAGGCTTTCTGTCAGGAGCTGGTGATGTAGTGACTCGACAAGGCATCATCAGAAGGCATTTGCCAGTGCTAAGGCTTTGTACACCTCTGTGGGGGCTAGACCTGTCAGATTATTACAAAGGGCTATTTTTATAACATCCAGAATGTTTCTGCTGTACGTCAAACTGCACTAGCTGCTGATTTTAGATGACAGCAGTTCATACATTTTTCTTGAACAATACACTTTTTGGATATGTACATCTCCTTAAATGAAACTTTCTTGTGAAGCGTTTTGTAGAAGAAGGGCTTCCAAACTGAGATCATCAGAGACATTTTCAACAGGCATTTCAGATGTAGCAGTGAATTAACAGCCCACGTACCAAAGGTAAGTAGCAGTCACGACAACAGGTTGCCTGGGTATTGGGGAGTACTCTGAGCACACAATTTGGGACAACAGGAACATCTGGGTTTCTGCCCTGCTCTCTTCTGCTGAGCTGGGGTTCAGCCCTGGGCCATGCCAGATTCATCTTGAAAGAGACCGTGCTCTTCAGCCAATCTGCTGTTATTTTTTTTCTCCCAGCAATGGGAATCTCACTTTCTTTCCTATCCACTCAGTTGTTTTCATTCTTGAAAATAACTTGCCTGAAAGTGGCCGTTTTCCCAGAAGGCATTGATGCTGGATCACATGAATGTGACATGCACAGCCTGCTGCTAGTGGAGAGGCTGTGTTTTGCTTTCTCTTGGCTGTACTTAAATCTGCCCATGGTGTTTGCAGGGTTAGTCTGAGCCCATGAGCTGAGCATTTCACCCTGACTTGTGTTTCCTTCCATGTCCCTGAACTGATGGGGCAGATGCTGACTGTGAATGTGTGAAGCAGTAGAAGACACCCATGAGATCCTAGCTGTGTCCCCAAGGTCAGAATCAAGGACTTCAAGCAGCTTCTAGAGAGATAATAGAAATTACCACCAAAGATAGGTAATTTCACTGAGGATGTCATCATTAGCACTTGGCTTTCAAAATGTGCTCTTTGTGTGTGTAAATCTCAGCAGGATGTTGTCAAGGAGGTCGCTGTTATTAGCTCTAATGGCACAGTGAAGTAACATGGAAAAGGTGACACCAGAGTCAACAAAGGCACTGAAATAGAAGTGGGCTTTTCTGAGTCATGGTCTGACTCTCAGCCTTCCTTGCTCCCACTGCCCCAAAGCCACTGGAGTGGCCCTCCCTCTCTCCTGTTCCCTGTCACCCTTCTGCAGTCCCATATTCTCGCTGCCCATCCTTGCTCTCCAAAGCACTTACCAAAGTGCCTTAATTGCTCCCAGGTCTCGCTTGGCAAAATGTAGCTGTGTCTGCACTTTTCTAAATGAGGATGGATTAATTGCATGCTTAAAAGCTTTGCTGGATGGAGACCTGCACTCTAGAGCCAGATCTACCTTCATTGCTGGAACCTGTAGAGAGCAGGAGAGGCTTTTTTCTCCTTCTCCCATGCTGGCTGGGAAAGAGATGGGCAAGAGAAGCAGAGAGCACTGACTTGTTTTTGCGCAGGGCAGGCAGCGTACCTGTCAGGAAAGCAGGAACTGGAACAGGAGGCTCTGAGCACCTGCCTGGATCCTGGAGCACCTTAATAGCAAGGCTGATCTGAGAAGTCCACCACATCTCAATAGTTCTGCCATATTTTTAATAAAAACACTTGGAGAAAATTACTGACTTCGGAAAAAAGGAACATCTAAAACCCCAACATTTTTATGCAGGCTATTAATAGAAACAGTAATATTAGTTGTATCTAGGATAACTAGTAGTAATAATAATAATTGCCTGCATAAAAAGCATTGTTGGGTTTTTAGTAGGAACTGGGTATTAGTAATAATACTTTCATTTAAGTAGCCCTTTTGTGTGCAGAACATATTAGGGATGATATCTAAATTGTGCAACACAGGGGTGCTGGAATCTCCATTACCTGAGCAATTAAACATCCTTTAAACTATGGAATAAAAGCACCACATTGTGCCTGTCATTATAATACAGCATTTAACACCCTACTGAAATAAAAAACTGTACTACTTACACCTTTTCCTGACGGAAGTTTATTTCCATTGTCTTCTTAGTGAAGGAACAAAGTTTGGAAAAAATCTGTTTAATCACAACTTCAGTTTACATCACCCTATGCTATTATTGCCAGTGAATGATTTTTAAAAGATCTGTTCCCGAAGTTATTTGCCTCATCAAAAGGTTTGGTTTTGCTTCTGAGGTGTATGTCATAGAGTAAACTCACCTGTGGTATTAAGGACAAAGATTTCTTTGCCAAGTCACTACAGTCAACAGGAATTTCAATATTTGCCTCTATGGCAGTTGTGTTAGGTCCCTTTCAGTTTCTTTTCCTTTTAAGTTGCCCCTTTTGTTTTGTGTTTCCCTAGACTTCCAGCATCACTCACAACAATGTGAGTGGAGGGTTCTCACCATGGCAGCTGATTTTTTTGTTTCAGCAGCAGAACCAGGGAAAAAAAAAAAAGATTTCTATCAATCTTCCAAAATGCAATCCTGAAAAATTTGATTTCAGAGCAACAAAATACACAATTTTAAGGACATGGTATAAAAGTAGAGGGAAAAAAGCCTGACATTGCAAAGTGGAAGAGTCAGGTATGGCAGCTACTCTTCCCTGACCCAGTAATCAAAGGAAAAGATATTCACTGAGGTCAAAACCACACTCCGCTGCACACAGAGATTTGAGCCAAAGCCCTTCTTTTACTAGAGATGTTCCATAGCTCCAGCCAGAGGTCACCTGAAATAACCTGTTCTCCAGCTCTCCTGGTGTGGCTATTTTACTTTTCATTGCAACTGTACAAATGCTCAGCAGCTGAGAGGGGAGGAGCATGCATCTGAGTGACTCTGCAGCCTGGTACAGGCTTTGCTTGAGAAACAGCAGCATTGGGTTTTAACTTGTTGGCAATGGCCATTGAAGCCATTTACACCAAATTAAACCATATTGAAAGAAGAGATTTCAGACATATTCTCCAAAAATTCCTGGCACTGTGGTGAATAAGCAGTGGCTGCCCTGAAGGAGGGGAGTGGTGGCTCCTTTCAGGGAAGGGAGGGCTGGAGCCACACATCCTGCACAATCATCAGTACACCTATGAGGGAATAGGGAAACTAACACCAAGTTCCAAACTATTTATCAGATAAAACTATTGCTAAACTTGACCCAAATTCATCAAGAGTTGTTATGACCCCAAATTGCACTTTTTAATTGATAAAAGAACTCAAAATGTTGCTGTTAAATGCTGCTTACCACCTCTGAACCTCAATCATACACATTGAAACCACCACTTTCCATGACAGCCCATGCCTGTGAGTTCTACCTGCAAACGCAGGAGGGCTGCTGGTGAATCTTTCAGCTCTACCAACATGGTTGTCAAGACAGTATCACAATCTCAACTGCCTCTCTGCAATCTCCTCGCCACTTGGTGAGTCAGCCCCAACCTGAAGGATCTGCTCATTAATGCTACTTTACTAATCTCACCATTTTAGGTTAGAAAGTCCTAAGGCTGTATGTCACGTCTCTCATACACATTATTATTTTTGTATCTCAATCTTCTTTAAATATTGGGTGGACTCTGTTCATAGCTGAGTAGTCATTTCAGCAAGTGTGGTGGTTGATATACAGTTTGTACTTTGTACACCTTCTGTAGTGAAGCATAAAGTTGAAAGCCTTACATCAAATTCATTCATACATGGACATGTTCAAGAACAAATTAACTTTAAAGCACTTACAGCGTATATAATGTTTCTATGTCATGCTTTACAAATCTATAAAGTAATTTATAACATAAAGTCTACTTTAGAAGAGAGCTGCAGTAGAGGAGATAGCAGAGCAGCTTCAATCTAAAATATCCCAGTGCCACACTCCTCCAAATATCTGCAGTTCAGATCTGATAGAAATAATGAGTTATCAGTTTCTAGGGCAAAATTATTACAACAAGGAAAGGCTCTCAGTGGAATGTCCCCTTGCAAAACCAGGTTGTTCTAGGAAAAATAAAGTTTTCTAACCATCAGTAAGCAGCACACTAGATACGGGGTCAGATTTGGGTCTCAAACTAGTATAAATCAGGAATTACAGTTATGCGGGAATGGAACAATCTCACTTAGATGAATACTGGATAAATGCCATGTGTAACTGTAATACTAGGGCCATTGAAATGAACTTCAAGAGTTTCCACCCCATGAAAAAAAAATGTCTTCCAGCTGACATTACTGTTGTGGTCCTTCCCCTCTGGATGGCACGGCCAGCGGAGGGTTACCTCTGTGCAGGATGATTGCCTTCCCCGAACCATCTGAGTGCAAGTTCTTTGAACATCCTTCCAGTGCTTTGCATTTTGGAGGGCCATCAGCTTTCTGTTTTCTTCAGCAGGAGCTGAGAACTGCCAGCACTGCTCAGCACCCACTTCTTACTGCAAGGGGCCAGGGGACTCAGAAATCATGTGGACCAACTTTCTTTGGTCACAGCCAAGCTCCTTCTCCACTTGCAGCAACATCAAATCTGTAAATTCCACCCCCGTTGGGCACTTATCATTAGAAAATGTAGTAGGCAATCATTAAAAATGTTCAGATAAGTGACGATCCAATTTCAGCCCTGGGATGAGCAGTTACAGCTCCCCTGAAATTGCAGGCTGGCGGGGATGGGGAGGAGTGCTGAGGCTAACCAGCTGACAGCCAGTTAGTGTGTTACAGCTACTCCTGCTCCCTCCTGGCACTCTTGTGTCTGCAGATTTTCAGGGGCATTCCTGCTCTCTCTGCAAGCAGCAACTTAATATACTAACAGTACAAGGAGTAAAAGATACAGCAACGACTGCGAACTGCTGCTGAGCTCCTCTTCCCACTGTTCATCCCGCTTGGCATGTGTATATGGCATCTGGGTAGCTAACTCTGTAATGTGGGCACAAGTAGTGTGTTCCCTCATCTCCTCGGGAGAAACAGAGACATAATCGGAATTTAGAGTAACTTCTGAAAGGTGCATATTTCAAAGGCAAAACTGCAACATAAAGCATTCAGAGAAGCTATAACCCAAGTACCACCTGTGTGCAGAAGGGGGAAGGAAAATATCATTCTTCGTAACAGCCAGTGGCTGTGGACCAAAGGGTCTAACTCAAAGCACCTGTTCCTACTCCTCGTGTCAGAGGGAGGAAGCCCTAGTTTCAGTTCCCCCATACAGTGGAGTTTGAGATATTTATGAAAAGTGTAACAGCTTCCACGGTGCAGGGCGATAAAGGTCACCTCAGCACTGCTGGACAGGTAACTAGTCAGGATGACACAGCCACAGTGACCTGAGGAGAAACCTGGGCTGTGGGGCGACAGGATCGTCCTTCAACACAGACACACAGGCCAGGGTGTCACCCCTGGGCTGGGTGGATTCTCATGCAGGATGGAAAAGCTGTGCCTTGTCCTTCTCTTCTGCTGAATGCTGGGACTAGGTTTCTCAAAGGTAGCTTATGATAGTGGGTGCATTAAACTTCTCAGCACAGGAATTGATTTTGTTGGATGTTCTCTTTCTGAATGTCAATTCAAATAGGGTCCCCCAAAAGCCCTGTTGAAAAGGTTAACCACCGCCAGCCTCCTGCACTGCTTTCTTCCTCGCAGTCCCACAGCAGCTGCATCACTGACATGTGAAGGGAAAAAACTCCTTATTCCAGCAGGAAAGAGTGAAAAAGAAAGAACTATTAGCTTGAAATTCTGCAATGAAAGAGGAGGGAATTTTCAAAGAAACCCGAAGAAAACTTGCATCCAGCTCAGTGGGAATGCCTTAGGTCTAGACTTTGCCTATTTCTTTGCAGAAAGCAAGTTAATGCTTTAAACAAAGGGACTCTTAAAATTTGCTTTATCATCAGAAGGCAACAGCCAGTGGCCAGGAAGCAGTGGGGTGCTGGAGGAGCCCCCCTGGCACAGTCCCACTGCAGCCCCTGCCCTGCTGCAGCTGTACCAGTGCCCTGCTGTCTGATGTGCACTTTGCCGAGTGTTTTGCACACTCTGGTTTGCAGTTACTAATAAATATCCTCAACTTGGGTTGGAATCTTCTGTGACTTCTTTCTGCCTCGGGTTTTAATGTTTTTTCTTTAAAGTTTCAGCACAGCAGTTCAGCAGTTTTTGCAAACCTGTACTGTTGCCTAAGGAGCTTCTGACTCTGAGAGGAGACAAAATTCATTAGCTTTCCTGCGGCTGTCACAGTAGTACTCAAATACTAAATAAATGGTATTTGGATGGAGTTTTTCTGAATTTTGATCAAGAAAATCAGTCATAAAGGTCCTGACAACTAAATATCAGGGTAGACCTATCCCTGGTGCGCAGTGCCCTGGGGCTGTTCATGCCCTGTGGGTTAGATTCACAAAGCGGTCATAGTGTCATGCCATGACGTTGTAGCACCCACCTTTCAGGGTTCTAACTCTCCTCAAGCATTCACAAAGCAGGATGTAATAGATACACAGCTTGCAGCATGAGGTGAGAGGTGGGAAGGCCAATACAATGCAGCAGGACTGCATATGCTAGATAATAGAAAACGTAAAGGCCAGGATGCATTTGAAATGCAAGCCTGCTGAGCTCCGCACTGAATGCAGAGGAAATGCTCAGCTTTTCCTGTCTGCTGGAGAGCTTCTTCTACTCAAGAGCATTTCTATGGACTCCTGCTGTTTCCAATCCTTGTATTCCAGGAAGTCAGTTATTGTTCATACTCCCCTCTACTGTATTAAATCTTCCCAGGTGGCTATCATAATGAAAAGTCTGCAGAGACATCTCCCAGCTACCCTAGAGACCTCTGCAGGGACAGGAAGGGACAAAGCCTCCTGGCTGTGGTACTCATTTCTAGCCAAGGCTGTTCCTTTGGTCATGTGCATCTTTCTGAGATTTCAGGTAGGAAGGAACACTCCCTGGGGACTTCCACATCTCCCTTCCATGCCTAAATAAAAATGTCCTACAGGTAGGGCTCCTCTCCACGTAGCTAAAAGAATCATCATTGTGTTAATGCCTGTGTTTGCCCAGAAAAATGCTTATTAACAAATTACATTTGTTTCTCTCTAACACTGTCATAACTTTCTCAGTGAATTGATGTGGAGGACTTTTTCTCTTGAACTGGCTCTTTAATTGCACTGCTAACGAGGTAGGTAGGGTGCCAGGGTAAATAAGCACACATAGCCTCTCTGCTATCATGGCTGGAGATTGCCTCCAGCTGCCAAACTGACGCAGCAACAGTGAAGCCTGCAGTGTAGACAAACATTTTGCTATTGCCCTAGATTTCAAGTTAGCTTACAAAAAATATGGACTTATGCAATATAAAAGACTTTCTAAGGCGCTCAACTTAATATTGCAGGGTATAACACTAGCACTAGGTAGGTTTAATAAAGCACATAGGAAAAGCAGATGAAGAACTGCTTTCCCTCAGCACCATTTGACAATGAGCCACCATCATTAACCAGGGGTGTTCCTAGTAGGGATGTAAAGAGATTGTTCCCAGACCTAGAACTGTTCATCAGCAGTACAGATGCTACATTAGACTATGGCTGATAAAATCAGGCAGCCATATGAGACCTGTTGCTTGGTCAGATGGATCTGCTGGTTTTAGGTGCAGCAAAATACAGAGTTAAACTCTGTAAAAACTCTGAAAAGAAATAAAGGCTGTTCTAGTTAAGTGCTTCCTCTAAAGGATTCAGAGGCCAAACAAGATGAAGATGAAACCTCAAGTTCTCTAATAGCTGAGAAAGCTAATGAGACCTTGGATGGCTAAACAGGAGATGCTGAGATGGAGGCAGAAGCCAAGGCTGATGTGTGTGCTATCTGCAGTCTTACTATCCACTCTGGAAAAGGTGCAGAGAAGAACTGCAGAAGTGGGCCAAGGACTAGAAAAGGCACCTAATGGGGGGAAAGAGATTTTAAAAGCACTATCTGTCTAGTTTATCAAAAAGAAGATGGAAAGGTCTTGATTACAGTAAATAACTATCTTCACAAGGAGAAAAGAGCTCTTTAATCTGATGGATAAGGATGAATGGGTGAAAGCTGAAACCAGATATATCTGAAGAGGAAGTTAGGCAAAACACGTTAATAGTGAGAGTTGGAAACAAGCTGTTGGGGGAAGAGAAGGGGTCTGCAGTGTTTGATGAAGATGTTGTGATGCTTTTGTGAGATAGACAATTTTCTTGTACATGTGCTATGTTTCAGGCCATCCCAATACGGGCACAACTGAGTGAGAATTTATGAGCTGTGAAAAAATCGAGTAGACTCTTCCAGCTTCAAGCTCTGGGACCCTGTACAAGCCATCGGGGGGTGCTCAGGGGTGTGCATGCCAGCTGGGGCCTGCGCAGGGAAAAGAGGCCCCTGTTTTCTCCCTCTTCCCTTCCAGCAGGATACCAGTGCTGGGATTTACTCCTAAAATCCTGGCTGGCTGTGTCTCCAAAATGCCTTGCAGCACAACAAACCTCTTGCTTGTCCGACCTCACTGACACTCTTCCTAACGAGCAGAGGGGATGGTGAGGCATTGCAGGGGTGACCACGAGGGCTCACTCTCATCCCTGGCAGGGCAGGTGACTCAGGGCACTGAGCCAGGCTGACATGACCCCAGTGGGCAATGCCTTCCTTGGGGAATTTTTGGGAGAACAACCTGCCTCCTCATTCTGAGAGCTGTTATCTGAAACTCAGTACTTTTTCTTAACTGAAATACATATCTTCCCCCCTACTCCCTCCATCTCCCCGTCTTCCACAGAGATAAACAATTATTTTTTACCCAGTGGAGCAAAAACATCCTTCAAATGTCTATTAGAGAGCTTCACCCTCACCTAGCTGGTGAGCTCAGCTATGCACACTCTGTCCGTGAGTCAGTCCGGCAGCCCGGAGTAGCCATGCTGTGTTGTGGGCTTTGCACCTAGCAAATGATTTCTGGTAGAATTAAAATATTTTCAATCTATGGCTCAAGAGGGATAAAAGGCTCAAAATAAGGTGGGTATGATGTCACCTGAGGCAAAACAATAATTCCCACCTTCTTTGAAGCTGACTGTATCTATTTTTTAATCCTTTAAGTTGTCAGTCTCATGGCAAGATGCTGGCAAAAATTAACTCCCACACCTGGCTTTGCAACAGGAAGGTGACTGCAGCATGGATCGATGTTTCAGGCTTTCATAATTTATCTTTGAAAAAATGCATCTCTTTAGCAAGAGGAGAACCAGGCTGGAAATAAGCAGGGAATGCTAACACCCTATCAGGTGCTTCTAGACTTTTTCAGGACAGTGAGTCTTTAACTCAATGTTTAAAGAACTTATCAAAATCCATATACTTACTATAGAAGAGTGAAAATCTGAACAGTGCTAGCAATGGTGGAGCAGCCAACAGAAGGAAGACACTTGGACTGTGGTTAAATTTGCAGTGCCTTGTGTCTTCCCATACTACATGTCTGGGACACTTGAGGATTCAACCATTGGAGAGTAACTTTCCTCCAGCTGATGAATGGTTTCCAAACAGTAATCTCCACTGGCAAGCTGCAGATCATCCCATGGATACCCAGGAGGCTATTGCCTGATCTCATACTGCTATAATAAGAATATTAAGATCCTGCTTTCTTCACAGTCCACATTCCTTCCTCCAAGACCCCTCACATATTTTCTTCCCATGACTTACCAGGGAAAGCAGCTGCTCTAGCTGCTCCTGGGATGCAAGAGTTATAAGGGAAAGAGCTCTTCCTTGACCAGTATCACTCACTCATGTGTGGTTAAGCACAGAAATATTTCCTCTTTTTCTTTTTTTTTTTTTTCAAAGGAGGTAGAGATGGGTAATGAGTGGTAAAACTAATAAGTCAGTTATGTGTTTTCAAAAGGATGGACAATGAGTTATTTGACAGAAAACTGGAAGGCTTGATTGCAATCTCTGTTGTGAGCTTCTACCAGTTTGGCCATAGTATACTGCAGTGACTTCTCTATGATTGTCCTAATTAAACCATCAGAAGTGAGAGGCAAATTAGACTCAAAGTCCCTATTTGCAGGCAATTAAAAGCATAGCATTCTGGCTGGTAGAGATGAACATTTAAATCAGCTGATTTAACAGCAATTAAAAAAAACCCTTGCTAACTTGTACAATAAAGAAATCAATAGAGAGATCAGGGTAAAGTACCAGGAACTGCCAAAGAGAAATGGAGAAGTGGAAATTAATGACAATTAGAAAAAAATCCAAACCCCAATGGTTTTCACAGAAAAGAGCCTTCTAGGGCAACCACTCCACAGTAAAGTAGAGGAAAGCAAAACTTATGAAGACATTAATCAGGATACAAGTGAAAAGAAAATGAGATGCTTTGGGGCACAGAGATGACAGGAAGCATAGCTGTGGCAATAAGGAATGATAGAAATCATACAGAGGGAAATAAAACAAAGGATACACGAGGAAAGGATGCAAGAGCTGCAGGATACCTACTCTGACAATACCGTCTTTTGCTCTCACTAAAAGAGAAAATCAATAAACTCTGTGTAGAAAGAAAAGCTTATTAAATCATTGACTGTCCAACTGGATATTCCTGTTGGCAAGCACATTGCTCTGTGTGATAGATGGGTCCCAGGGTCAAAAGATCATTCACTGAAGTGATCAGGCTTCATAAAACCTAGATTTGCAAACAGCCAGGGTGGCAGAGCCCCAGTGAAATTACTGCTGTTGGGTGGTTTCTGTTTGCGGCAGCACCGTGTTTTCATTTAAGGAAGCAGTGAGAGGGTTTCAACTGAGGGTGAAGTAGGACGGACACTTGCAGCTCTGGCCCGAGGTATGCCAGATCCGCATATGGCCATGACTGGCCATGCTACAGCGTCTGCCCCTGGAACAACCATGGTGGTCTGCTCTGGGTCACCAGCACTAGTGGCTCACTGCCTCACTCTGTTCTCCCCACACAGGAGCTTGGAGGTACAAGTGAGATGATACCATAACACCTTAATTCTTTGTGTGAAGACATGCCCTAGCTCATCATCAGCAAAGGACTCATGAACCCTAGAGGCATAAGGGTTTGGGTTGGAAAGGACCTTCAAAGATCATCTAGTCCAACCCTTCTGCTGTGGGCAGGGACAATCTTTCACTAGGTCAGGTTGCTGAAGGTCACCTTTCACTTGGCACATACCAAAGCAACAATAAAATGCCTTCTTCAAAGACACCCTGTGTTTCTCCTACTGTCAGGCAGCAAACTGTAGCTTGCTTCAGCTTTTGTTCTCCCCGTTGGCTATGTTACCAGCAGGTCCCTGGTCCCATTAGCATTAGCCCATTGCTTCCTCATGGGTCAGTGGTTGCTTCTCTTCCCTGCAGAGTTACTGACCCCTTTTTGCATGATGAAACACAGAGCTCCCTTGCTCACCTGGTGAGAGCAAGAGAGAGAAAGGAGAGCAGTGGACTGTAAGACTTGAACGTGTATCTCATCCATAACTGCACAGCAGAGCAGACAAGCCTGAGGCACAAAGAAATCAAGATCCTACAGGACCAGGTCACAAATCCAGTGCCCCAGCCTCCCTTCCAGTATGGCACCTTCTTCTGAACCGTGGTGACAGGATTGTACCCCAAGGGATCTCAAACACGTTTCAGTGTACCTACAGCCCCTTCAATGCATGGTCCTGTGCACAGTGGGGTGAAGTTTGATGAAGTAGTGAGATCTGGAGATGGCAGCCATGGAAACATCACTTCCCACAACCAGGCCTTCCCACAGCTTCCCTCCTCCCCTGTGTTTCTTTGCCAGCATAACTTACACTGTTAGTAAGATTTCCGCATCTAACCAATGCAAAGCACTTGCATTTTATTAAGTACTACACACATTAAATAATGCCTCATAATGATTTTGGTTTTGGAGTAAATATTTCTTTATTTTTTTAAGCATACTAATTATTTTTTTCTTTTGGAAAGGAGATGGGCATGCTCTGCCTCTCAGGGGCAAGGCTGAGATTCTGGATGCTCATTTTAGACTGATGGGGAAGCAGCCTTTGAGGACAGGCAGTCAGTGTCCGTAACTCCCCAGCTCCCAAAAGCTGTAAGTTTACTGCTGTGGATTGGGATCTACCCAATTTGAAGTTGATGAGCAAAATGTTTTTCTGCTTTTTTTCAGAGCTTTGGGTTGGAGATCACACAAAGTGTTGTTTTTTTTTTCTCGCCGTGGAACGTGAAGTGCTGAATCAGGGTTATGAATCCTTGTGGCTACTTGTGCTTCATTTCAGGCTGAGGAATGGCAGGGGATCAAACTAAGCATTGGCCCTTTGGTTATGAAAAATTTATTTAGAGATGTTTCCTCGTTCCCAAATTAACGTCAAGAAAATCTTGTTGTTTGTTGGCTGGAAATTGTGGAGAATTTTTACGTTCCAGTACATTTTCTCCTGAATGTTGACAGATTAGAAGAAAATCAAAATGATTATGTACATTAATAATAGAATACACACATAAAGATAAAATTGAGGTGTCTAAACTTGATGCATATTCCTCTAGATGGCTGTTAGCTTTTGTCTTTGAATGGATTAAGCCCAAGAAAAATATTGTGAACCAAATTTAAATGTAAATTTTTTTGTCTAAAAAAGAAAAATCTTTTTTATCAGTAAGTCAGTCATGATTTGTAAGCAGACTTTGTTTTCCACCATCAAAAACACCCTTTCTGTCTGCAAGGAATGCATTTCTAACATTAAATAGGCTGATACTATTCAAATTAGTTAAAGCTTAGCAAAACACTCCTTCTTCCTAAAGTCATAAATTATTTGTTTTTCTAACAGAAAGCAAAGCTTCATTTTATTTAGCTGTGCCCACACAGCACCATCCTCTTGATATTATGTTTACTTAAAGAGAGAAATGAAGGTTTTTCTGGAAAAAAATATTTGGGGAAATGAGAAAATAAACAATGCTTATATCAAGGTTGGCAGGAGTCTCAACAGGGAAAAATCGTATCCACTTATCATTTTTTTCATTTCTTCTGCATTTTCGGTTGTTTTTAGAAGCAATGCCACCTATGATTCTTGCATATGACACACTTGTTGAACGAAGAAAACCAGTGAAAAGCAGAAAGGTCAGTGGTGGGCTGTCTCCTATGTCAGTCAGCTTCGCTGATCTCTTCTGCTGTGCGATTTAATGATCTGCTTACTCAAATACCAAATTTCCTCAGAGGCATTCAAACATTTGTAGCTTTCTTCAAAGAGCTGCATACTGAGAAAAGACATCACATGCAGTGGAGTGGCTGGGAACCGTGCTCGAGGTAAACCACTGACGCCAAAGTAGGGAACACAAGAGCCAGACATGCGTTTTGAGGAACTGATTTTCCAAATTTTGTTACATAACCAAGATGTACAAAATTTATCCACAAGTTGCTCAGGTGCCAGAACTTTTCAAATTATGTGTCTACTGACACAGGTTGAGTCAATTAGGGCTGTATGAAATTGCCTTAGTTGGTAGGTCAGATATTTCACAGAGGCAATTTCTCTGGACTTTGATTGACGTGATGTCAGGGAGGAAGTTTGCTTTGTGACGTTATGGGAGGCTTAACTCTTTACCTTGCTATCTGGTCTAGTTATAGATAGGGAGTATTTAGTAAATGGCACAGTCTAACCCTTGAAGAAATTGTATTGGGGTGCTCAGGAAGTAAAAAGGACAAGAGTCTGGTTTTAATGAAATCAGTGCAACCACACAGATAGATCTGGTCTGGTCTCAGACTGGTGTAGTCGCTGCCAGCTATGTGGAGCAAAGGAATACAGTAACTCAGTGGAGCAAGAAGTTCTTCAGACATTTTCTTTGCAGCAATACTGTATAGAAATAGTTTGAGCTATCACTTCCTGAATGACAGATTAATCTAATTTTGGGGAAAAGCAGAACTGACACTGATGGATGAACAGGCAGCAGGAGGAGCTGAGAGAAGCCACAGGGTGGGTGTTAATCCTGTTGCTGCATCTGAGCCGAGAGGACTTCATCTTCCAGCACTGATGACTCAGCAAAGGAGAGATATTTAAGGAAAGGTCCTGCACTGTTTCTTAAAAAAATTGGCTCTGTGAATTTAGTTTGCATGAGGGATGCAGGATTAAGCCCTTGGTTATGTCTGCAAGGTGTTACAAGCTCCTCTACTCCCTCTCCTGCTCCCAAGAAAAACCCCACAGCAAACAGGAATCCCCAAATGAATTGTTGCTTTTCTCATTTGAAGAACTGCCATTGGAAATATTTCATTTTTCAATTTTCTTTGTAACAATAAATTATCAGATAAATTTGATGCCTAATTTAAGTTAGTTTCCACATGTCATTATGTTTATGAAATATCTTTGTCTCAGGCAGATGCAACCACGAAATCTTGCTCTTTGGCTTGATTTCCAACTATTTGTCACAATTGTTTTTTCTAAATTCAGGCCAGCCTGCTAAGCTTACTTAATAATTTACAGTTTTCAGTGCCTATTGCCCTTGCCCAAAAGGCTAACTATTTTCTTTGGCTCATTGAAGCCCTGCTGAGGAAAGGACTCTGAAAACTGTGAAGGTCAAGAGGAATTTCAGATTAAAGTTTACGTTACGCTGTTATTTAAGTAAACAAAGGCGAATTCCAGCAGGGGGGATGAATTTAGACCACATGCCGTGTGTATTTACTGTGGTGAGTCAGAACTGGAGTGGAAATCTCCTCTTCCCATTGACAGGAGGGCCTGAGAAGTAGCAATGCAAGAGGATGTGGAGGAAGATTTATCAGAGGGTGCTGGTGTTTCACAGCAGAGAGAGCAGGAAAAGCCCCACTAGCAGAGACTACTGCAGCATGTGGAACATTCACACAACCAGCCAGAGCACATCTGTCTGCATCAGTAAATGAAAAGAGGCCACATCCTCCCCTCTAGTCCTATGGGCAAGTGGCACAGCACAGCGTCCTTGCCTACCCAGCACTGCCTCCCTCCAGTCCCCTCCACCCAAAATGACCTCCTCCCTAATGCACAGCGGCTCTGGGCCATGTTATTTTCCAAATCTTGTCCCAGACATTACTACCCACAGTGAGTCCAAGCTGGGCCAGAGAATGCACCAAAGTACACTAACAGCCTGGCCAACCGGGACAGTGCTTCAGACCTGGTTCGGGTACAGTTCACTAACACAGTCATAGCCAGGGATCTACAAAACTAGATGTGGAAGATGTGTTTGCCCTTCCCTGATGGACAAGTTGGATGATAAGCTTTTGTATTTCTGTTTCACATGCAATGGGAGGAATGTCATAATGTTCATCAACTCTTTAAAAAATGGGAATCTAATAAAAATGAGCCCTCTAGGCCCCTTTAAAAGCCAGTGGATGAAAACAGGTATATCCAGATGGTAGTTTATCCCCAGATCACTGTGGGTATTTTGTATCCGGTCAGGAATCTCAAATGGCAGTGGGCACCTGATGTGCCCATGAAGGGCATCTTCATGCATCCCATGAAGGATGAGTTGCCTTTGCACTCTGCTTTCTGCAGTCAAGTAACTGACTACATCTCCCTTGATACAAGAGCTTAGGTAGCTCACTACCTGGGTAGACATCTAGTACAGGTGTCTTCTTCTGGATCTAAATTCCACCTGAAGCATGCTAGTGGCTATGTTGTCATTGGCCATGCTATTACAGAAGAGACATACTGAGGATGCAAGGCAAAACTAAATGAAGATATATGTCCGTTGCAGCTATCTGGTAATGTGATTTCAGCTTGTAATCAAGGATAAATGAGGATAGCTGTGGCCTATCTGCTACCTAGTGAGACACAACAGTGGCAGGTGCGATGATGTAGGCACCATTCACCAGTATTATCCAGCATCAAGATGCATTTATTTAAGGATACATTCAGGTTGTGCTACTACTTTACTGTGCCTGTAGAAGCTAGCCTGAAGCTAGCTCTGGCCTTTCTGTGTGGGGTTTGCTTGCATCTCTAGTCAGGTCAAACTGGGAGAGAAGCAAAGCTGACCCCACTGGCCATATGAAGTGTTGGCCAAGAGACGTACAGCTGTAATTGGCCTGCAGGTATGATGTGCTTGAAACCAGCATATGGGCTCTAGATCTATACCATGTTGGGTACTGCTGTCTGAGCCTTGCCTGAACTTCTGGGGCATGTACCTTAGTCACTGTGAGAAAAACAGAGGAGTGTCTTCTGAAGTTTGTGAAAATGTAATTGAACTGTGAGAAATGAAGAGGAAAAAGGAACAGCTTCTTGAACAGACCAGCCCTGCTGTTCAGGAAACTAAAAGCAAAGCCCAGAGTGGAGTGGGAGATACATACAGGGAGATGCTGATACGGATATTTTAAAATAACCATATGGAATGAATGGAGGCTGAAACTGCAAAATGAACTGCAAACAGTCAAATTTACATGAAGATGAACAAAACCAGGGAAGTTAGACTGACTATCTTTATCTTCTGTGAAAGCTTTATTGTGCCTTCAGGATAAAAAGGAGCTTGAAAGGGTTATATAGCTCATGAAACACAGCTGCTGAGCGTCTAATGGTTATGCTGCAGGTAGAAGATGTTGTTTATCAAAGCCTAAATAATGTTCTCATTTCACATATAAAGAGGAATCGTAAAGTCTGGGAGTGGGATTCCCCAAAGCAGTCTCATGCCAGAAAAAAACCTACTCATTCACTGCTGGCAGGGCTGGGAGCCTATGGCTAATTCTGCATCAATTAGGCTACAGATCTGCTGTTAATGGATACACAAATTCTGTCAGTGCACTAATATCCCTTAGTGCTTAGACAGAAATAAAGCAAGATATAGATAAACCACATAATTTATTGTTTTCTGCTCATTATCTATGCTAGTGATCAGAATGAGACTTCCTTGGCCAGGTTTGGGCCCCTTGGTTTGGGATAAATGGGATAAATGAGCCAGTCACATTCCCTTTCATTCTGAAAATGTCCCAGGGCTTAGAATGTTCTCAGGTGAGTTTAGTGCTTACAGAAAAAATTGCATTGACAGCCTTGAGAAATTAAGTCTTTGTTTTCAAAGAGCAGGAGCATGCCTGGTAGAAATAGATTTATCTCCTATTTCCCACCAATAGGCTGCAGATGTTCTCTGGAAAATGGGATTTTCCATGCAGGACTCAGCTCCTGTGCCTCTTGTTAACAGCAGAAGGGACATTCTTATGTCTTCTGCAGACCCTCCTCAACAGAGCAAGGTGGCAGCCATGTTCCTCACTGTAGGGCACCTGTGCTCATACTCTGTTTCCTGGGTGATGGCCTCCAGCATCTTCCCCTGGTAAACTCAGCTGCAGAAGGGCTACCACCGGTACCTCAGTCCAGCCTTGTGTCTATCTTCCCCATCTGCTTCAGTGGCACTGAATACCGCAGACTGTCTGGTCTCTTGGTATAGCCCTGTTCTGTAATTTCCCAGCTCTCTGGCACATGCTCACCACCATCCTATTTGGATGGTTCCAGCCTGTGACAGATAGGGCTGGATTCAATCTAGCGAATCAGCAGCTTGACTCGCCATTAACAGTATGTCTTTTCCAGGTTCTCAAGACACTGACACCAGATCTTGGCTATAAATATTTTGCTATTGAGCAGCCATGCTAGAAGGTGTAACAAAATTCTGCTCCAGGTACATGAAGCACAAAATGTTAAAACATTTTCCTGTGATGTTCCACATTCCTGTTCATTTGAGAGTAAAACAGCACCAAGGGGTTTCTCATAGGACCCAAGGAGGCATCATACCATGTATCTGGCAGGTTTGCCTGCTACCCCTCGATGTTTTTTTGTTAGTTGCATCAGGGGGTCTAAAAATATTTTAATTGATTCAAATCCATTCACAACATTTCTGTAATGGTTTTTAATTGTGTAATTAGTGTAAAGACATATAATCATGTAATTAGATTATGTAATTGCAATGTGTAATAATATTGTAGCACTGTTATACACATCCTTCTTAAACACAGAGGAAAAAAAAGCATGCATATAACTCCAAAACCATAACTATTAGTCCCAGAGTGTCTGTAAACATTTCATTACATACATTCCAGTTTTCCTTGTGTAATCATGGAAGTTAAATAAGGGAATATATGCTATTGTAAGGCTGCCAGGGAGACACCAAATATTTTTGGAAATGAACTCCATTAAATTATGTGGTGCCAACATGAAATGGTTGTGCTCAGGTGGGCATGTCTAAAGGCAGATGTTGAGGAAAGATAAGGGAATTTAGCTGAAAACGTGATTACAAAGCACACTTAATTCCTGCATGGATGCCCTCACTGCAAAGGATGACTGTGCTTTTATTATGTGGCCTAACTCTCCTGTTCTTACAGTGGAATTGGATGCTGTCCTGATCCAGCTCTCCTTGAGGTCAGATGAAAAAGCTCCCAGTGGCTTTTGAAGGCTAGGCTCACACTCCCTGCAAGGCTGATCCACTATGTGAAAGGCTTTGAGGCTCCTTGTACCCGTGGGAAAGTGGCGACTTATTTTGCTCCTCCCTGCCCCTGCTCTGGTAAAGTCAGCCTTAGTTTCAGGGGTGTGAGGCACTTGGACCCAAGTACTTTTCTAAGACCGGGCAATGTATCTCAAAAAGAAAGAGTTCATTGCTCTTAAGTTTCATCAGCTCCCAGGTGAATCAGACAATCTGTTCCATGAGTCTGAAAAGTGTTTTACAATTCACAGAATTAAATGGATTAGTAGTTAGTAATTACTAATTACTGACTTGCTTTGAGGAATTCAGATGAATGTTTCCAAAGTTCATCTACATTTAACTCATTTTAAGAAAAGGATGGTAAATCCCCAAACTAGGCAGATGTTGCAGGTTTGCATATGAGACATCCATCACCCCCAGCCGTGGGAACAATACCATACCCGTTACTGCTTTTGTACAGAATTAATGAACAGTTTTCAAAATGTATCACATCCTTGATAGCTGATGGACATGTTAATAATGCCTTATTTAGATTTTGTAGAAGCATGACCCAGTTTCATTCACACATTGGCATTGCAGTTAACCACAACGCATACAGTGTTTAATGTAAGCCGGTGCTAATTCTGGAAGGCTTCTGTGCAGTTACCTGAATGGAAAACTCCTCCTAACGGCACGACAGACAAAACTGCACAGCTGGCTAAAAACTCCTTTACAGTATGTACAGATCACTGCAGGATGTGACAGTCTTTCCAAAACGTCTGAGATACTTTTAAGGTCAGCAAGCAGCCACATCAATCTAACAGCTTGTTGCCACCAAGAGAAGGCTTGGCTCTCCCTCTTTCCTCTCTCTCCTGAACCCACAGGCCGTGTGTTGTGTGACAACAGTCCATGTGCTGCTGGAGCTTCCGAGGTGTTTCTCTGGGCTGATCTAATCATTAACACAACAGGAATGCATTCACTTTTTTTGCTCTGAGAGCTCTAACTTGCAGCCCAGCAGGTGCGAGGCAGGAGGATGGAGCATGCACCTAGGGGCAGAGGCTGGAGGTGGAGAAGGCAACTGACCTCCTTCATGTGGTTGTGATAAGCTGTTGGATCAGCTCTTACACATGCATACCATTAAGTAAAAACATCCAGGAGAGCATCCAAAGCACCCTCCTGTGCCACAACAAATTTATTGCTAATGGAGACTGTATATTCTAATGGAGACTAGAAGTGTGTATACAAAAGATAGACTTACAATCTAATATTCTCATTTTCACTTACTAGAACCAAAATCTTACTTTTGTGCTGCTATTGTGTTAGGAAAAAGCTGCTTCTCCTCTCCCCAAAGTGTAAATAATAGTGGTTCAGATGAAAAGCCACACTGCTGCACATCAAAATTGATTGGTTTCTAACAAATTAATACTTTTTTGTTACTTAAGAAAATGTGGATAGAATGATACATATGATAATGTTCTTTCAGGCTCTGAAAGTTTTCCAATGTCAGCCATACAGACAGCCTGGAGTGAAATCCAGGTAAATATGTTAGAAGGGAACTCTATTACCAAAAGACACATGTCTGTCCCCTGACAAAGCATGAGACCCACCAGGGCTGAAGGCACCTACTGATGGACATGGCAGCATTTTGTTTAGAACATACCTTAAAATTGTCAGTTTAACTCCTTTATCATGATAGCCTCATAATTATGGAAAAACCTGTCTGCTGAAGACAGAGCTGTCTTTTCTGGCTCCTGGCTAGACTGGTCTGGGCAGTACTGGGACGGTGGTAGATGTTGGTGTGCAACAGCACATTGAAACTCCATCCTTAACTGAGGGGCAGTAATGTCTGCTTGTGGAGAAACCCACTAATTTCTTTGCCAGACAAACTGGCCTCTAGCTGTCCTGGAGCAAACATCTGCTGGAAAACTGCACGGAAACCACTCTATATTCAACTGGGAGAGTAGGGAAAAATTCTCCCAGCAAATGTTTTATTCATTGAATTTAGCTCCATGATTTCTGCTGGCAATTTCTACAGTAACGGGGTTTGATTTCCACACGTTTACTGTTCACAGCTCAACCTGTTTGTTCTGCTTGTTCTATTCTGAGCCACTCCATCTTCTGCTCAGTGTTCTTATTTGTTCCGGGAGGATGGTTCCTAACATCATGCGGTGTGTTTTTCTTCTTCTTGATAAAATATCTGAAACTTTTGGAGAAAGGAGAAAAAAAATCAAAGATTTCTAACTAATGAGGTGAAACCACACAGAGAAAACCACTGCACAATGGGCAACGTATTTTGGTCAAAATTTCTCTTTCTTGGAATTTGCTGTGAGTTAGCCGATCACTGATATGGATGCTTGTAGCAAACAAAGACTAGTATATCAAAGCAACTGCATGAATTTTATTTGTATGTATCTTGGCGAATGCTTCTTACTGCCGATCTCCATCAGCTCAGCCAGAACAGTTGCTACAGCAGCTGACATTTCTCGTGGAAATCACTCAATGCACATGAGTTCTGCTGAACCCACTGATCTATGAGATACAGAGTTTTTTTCCCTATACCATACAGATTCAGGACTTGCTGCTTGCATAAGTGAAAAAGCAAAAGCCCTGAGCCAACCAGAGTGTAGAGGAGCCTGGCACGGCATTAATGAGAGCATGGCATTAATGAGAGCAGCGCTCAGCTCTGGCTGGATCCTGCCTGGCAGTTGGGAGCATGGCAGCTGCTGCCAAGCTGCTCAGCATCACGAGGAGCAGGTGTCACCTTGTCCCACACAGCACTGCTGTCCTCCCATCACATCCTGCCCTGCTTGCTTTATACAGACACACCTCACCCCCTGTGTTTGCCAGAAAAACACAGGTCGGACTGGGACGTACAGCCACGCTGTGCAGACACAATGCCTGCCTCGCCCCTCTGAGCAGGATGAGATTTGTGCCATTCCCTCTTTGGCTCTCCCTTACATTATCTGAACAAAGCAGCACCTGCTTTCAAGTTCCTCAGTTTGATGAGAGTTATTTATAGCAAATTGTTTTTTACAGTAATACGCACTTTTATCATATCTTCCTCATGAGGAATTGCAACCATTTCAGAAGTGTTAATTGAAAAATCCTTACAGAAGATGCTGGAGGCAAGCAAACAGTGCTGGAGCCTCAGGGGAAACTGAGGCACAGAGCAGTTATGGGCTTTGCCTAAAGTCATACAGAATTGGAAACAGTCTTTTGACTGCCCACTCCTCTGCTTTGGCCTCAAGGTTAGGACTGATTCCAGCCACCTCCTGTTCTGCTTTTTGGGTGCTTTTGAGAAAAAATATAGTGCTCATTTTGAACCTAGGCAACTGTAGTTATTTCAGCACTGAATTACTTCTTGTTTTCCTGCACCTAACTGTATTTCTTTTGATTGCAGAGGGCTAGACAAGCTCTTGATGAGACAGACTGGGCAGTAATGCTGGAGGACACTTGGTGTTTGTTCATCACACAAAATGACACAACTCAGAGGACCCTGTGCAGCTGCCTGCATCTGAAAGGGAAGATGCAGCTGTGACAGGGGGTTAATTCTCTGCTCAAGGCCATAAATCCTGCACTGTCAACAGGGTTTCTTAGCTCAGCCAGTACTGCAATAACTCAGCTATGAGGCTGTGGAGACCTGAGCCAGCCTCTGCCCTGTGTCTGTGTGGGCTGCTGTGAGCTTAGGGGATCTGTGCACTGTGCTCCATTAGGTGATACATACGTGGCCAAAGACAAAGATACCCAAAATGCTCCTTCCCAGATGGAAACAGCATCTCAGCAACATCTGGAGGAGGGAAATGACACACGGAAATTGAAATGCAGAGATCAAACCAGCAGTTCAAAGCACATTCACTTGGCACAAGGTGCTGTGTGGTTATTAGCTGAGTCCTAAACCCTGTATGGCTGTGTCAGCTCAATGCTGTGCTGAGACAGGCTTGGTGCTGGTGGGGAGCCATGCTGCTGCAGCTGCCTCCAGGCCTGGACCAAGCAGCATCCCTCGAGGGTCGGCATCTCCAAACACCACCACGTTGCTGCAGCACTGCCATGACCTCCTTCCCTCCCAAGCTCAGGGAGGCATATGAATAGAAGAATATGCTAAGTTTAGGTATACCTAATGCTCTCCGGAAACTGTCACAGCATGCAAAGTAATTGAATTAAGAAGATTTTTCCATTGGGTACCAACAACTTCCCAATCTGCACATCTTTTTTTAGATGTTTTGAATGGGGAGTTATAATCCAACTCCAGGTTGACCTCTTCATTTAGTCATCTGGACAGAGGATAGTGAGGGTTACGTTTCAGGAGAAAAAAAACCTGTCTTCACAATTTTGTTAGTGCAAAGATTATAGACTTGATTCAGATTTTTCTCACACCACTGTGAGGGCTGAATTAGTTTGTTGCAGCTGCAGCAGAAATCAGGTGATGGAGATTTATCCTGGATGTCCACTTTGTCGGCGAAACCCACATATGCTCCATGCTGTCTGTTGGAGATGCTGGAACTAGGTTCAGCCTAAAAGTAACTGAAGCTTGGATGCAGCTGCCAGACACAGCACACCCCAGTGCAGCGCTGGTGAGGCTGAATGCTCATGGCACTTACTTTTATCCTACTTCTTCCTCAGCCATAACAAGAGGAATGCTGCATTTCAAAATGCTGATTTTCCTAGACAAGCTCTTCTCTATCTTTTTATCTTTAAAGGAAATTGCTGCAAGTGTTGAGTGACAGTACTTGAGAATACAGCTTTTTGCTTATCTAAAAACCACTTACATCATGGACACTGCTTGCCTACTGCTCATTAGAAATAGTTAATAGCTATTTTCTGGAAGCTAAAAGAAGTTCCCCAGGCATGGCCCATGGCCCATTTAGTTTGTCAGCTGCAGCAAACATAGTCGTTTCAATCTGTATTTTGGACCTCATCTCATGAACCTGTTAGCATAAGCCCTGGTAGCATCTGGCACATTCAAATTGTGATCTGTAGATGAGAACTGATTATTTTGTAAGCACCGACCTTGAGAAAAGTTTCTTACAGCAGCTGCTGAAATAACAGTATCTCCTAGGCAGATTATCATCGATGGAGGCAGGTCGGTTGATTCTACCTTGTTTATCTTAGACTGAACACGGGAACAAATTCTCCGAAGCGCAGCCTGAGATCTTATCGGCCAGAACTTAACAGGCAGTGCCAGGTCTCTGGCACGTTTTGTGAGCTGCCCCCATATAGCAAAGCTCTGAGTGAAATATACTGGCAATGTCTGTGTGTCAAATATTTTTAAGTATAACTGTTAGGTAAATAACAAATTTTTCAGTTCAATGACTGAAGCAAGCAGTGGAAAAAATAGTTTGGTACTGTACTGAAACAGAATTTTTACAGTTTCTTTTGAAAAATGGGGTTTCCACTACTTCCTATTGTATCATTTTCTTTAAACTATTTCATTAAATACTTTCTGAGGTATTAGATACCTGAATTACCTTTTTATTGGTCAGTTTTAAATGAGCCTAATGTTGCATGAGTGGTACAAGGAATCAGTGAAGCCTGGCTTTCAATGAACAGCACGTGTCCTCCTCCTCCTCCATGTCCAGAGTACAAAAACCCAGCTCCTTTGCCACAGCTCCATGACACCTCCATAGCAAAATCCTGCTTCCTCTGACACTCATGCACCTTCTGTCTATAATACTTGTCTTTCTCATGTCCTCAGATCCTTCACTGGTACTTCCAGTTCCCTTAACATCCCACACATTCCAAACTCCCATGCTTCCCAGATGCCTCAAATGTCTCTTACAGCCTCTCTCCTACAGCCCTTTTGGTTTAATTCCACTTTTCCTACATTAAAAAACAAAACAAAACAAAACCCCCAATTTATACAAACATACATATACATACAGAAATACTTGCTGTGTTTCCCATTTACTGTACCTAACTTTATTTAGCATGACAGATGATCAAGCAATGGCAAGTAGTGCAGCATATCTGAAATGAAATTTGTGATGACTTGATCAGCCTAGTGCTGCTAAGTGCTGAATCTCCTGGCTTTCCCTTAGTAGGATCACTAGCTAATATGCTCTTTATTTATCAGCAATGGCTGGATCTTCAGAACACTTCTGGGAATATTTTTGAGACGCTACTCTTTGGTTAAATTTGGCTGAAACTGGACAATGGCCTTAAAAGTTATTGGGGAAGGAGACTGCTAAACAAGTGGGCAGATAGGCAGTGTAATTTCATAAGGAAAATATTTTGATTGGAAAATAAGAAATTTTTGCTTTCAGATATCAAAATTAAATGTATTAGCATATAAAAAAATACAACTAAAGCAAAGCATTAAATTCAACAGCCATCCATTAAAGGGCTTTGTTTTGTGAAATACTATTGCTCACTGAAATTGCAACTTGCCAAAAATGCTCCAGAATTGGGTTTGTGTTGGTTTGAGATCTAGCTGATACACATCACGCCACAAGGAATCATGGCAACATTGTTGAAACTAAAGTCAAATTTCTGAATATCCTTCTATTTCTTGGAGGACAGGGAAATTTAACAATTAGAAATGTCATCCTTGCTACCAGCTCTGAAAGTATGTGAACTTGGACATGTTGTGAATCTAAATAGGGAACTACAGTTACTTTACTTGTGTTATTCAAATGTGTAGTGCAGCGTGCAGGCATATGACCTGCCACTGCAGTGCCAAGGCTGGTTTGCCTGTCATCACCCTTTTAAAAGCAACAATATTAATGCAGTCCTAGAAGGATGGGAGGGTCAGCCATTTATTGCTATAAGGCAAAATTTCCTTCTTTAAATGAGAATTCAAGTTAAAAATCAGATTATCCAAATGGGAGAGTGAAGCAGAGAAGGAGGACTATTTTTATCTTAAATACCTCATTATGTTCATTGAGAATTGGAAGCTAATCTCTCCCTAGAAAATGGCAGACAAAGCAAAATCATAATCACTGGAGACTAAACTTCTTGGAAACTTAGAGAAAGAAGTGTCAAATACCAGGTTAATTCACTTTATTAATTCAATATGATTGAAATGCTGAGGTGGGAATGAAAAGACTACTGTACTTTCAAAGACAGAAATAAGCCATCGAAAGTTGTTCTACCATATAGTCTTGCCAAAATGCACCAGCTCTCTCCTAACATATTCACACTACACCCATCTCCAGCACATACCCAGTCTGCAAGGAGAGTCCGGTCAGGAGCAAGTGCTTACCTTTCTTCAGAAGAGACATCACTTTTTATGTGCATGGTATTTGATACTGACAACCCAATTTTCAGAGATTTGAGAGGCCTGTCTAGGTAAATTCCAATTCTGGAAATAGGTATTAGATAGTTAAAGTTAGGATGCCTCCAACAATGAAGGCATCCAAAGGTAGATATGTTCTCCATACATTTCTGAGTCTTCCTAGTTAGAATGTTTGTTAGTACGGAGCTAAGATATATGAGGTTTTTTTGTTATTGACATCTGCCTACTACCAGCAGAGCCAAATCAACTCTCTTTTACATACTTCAGCCATCAGTCATCCTCTAGATTCAATTTTTGGTCAATTTTCATCAAATTTGTGCTGTACTCGAGTCAATGAGCTAGAAATGAAAAGTACCATGTACCTCAAACTGTCAAAGCTAGCCAGTTCACAAATACCACTCTTAGAAAAAAAGGCACAAAACATTAACTGGACTGGACAAGTGATGAATTGCTTCATTCTTACTCTGTCAAAAAATGGAATTGGTCAATGCAGCTGTTGTGCTGGTTCAGCCATCATCATTTTATGCTGCCATCAGTTGCTTGATCACATAGGCCAATGCTAAACTCAGCAACAGCCCCTTGCAAGTGTTCTTTCAAACAATCCCGCCATAGGTTCCTGTGGGCCCAGCTACTCTGCTGCCCACTGTGGTGCCAGCATCACCTGCTGGACACACCAGACAGAAATGTCTCCCTCAGGTGGAAGGACACCACCAAGAGAGCTCAGCAAGATGTGACCAGCCCCAACAGAAGCCACACCCAACAGGAAGCTCTTCTAACTAATTGGCTCCTGGTTAATATAATCCTGGCCTCACCCACCACCCCAACCACAACCACCTGGGTGAGGGTGGAGCCACAAAGACACAGGTGGACCAGGTTCTGCCTCTGGAACATGAAGCCAACAGAAACAACAAAACATTCTGCTAGGTTGTGACTCATCCATAGGTCAGCTCCAACTTGGGGCCCACAACTCAGGCCCCAGCACTTCAGCAGCAGACTTTGATTTCAGTGATAGCTATAACACCCCATGTATACTTACTATATGATAACATTCACCTCCTCTCCCCAAGCAGGCTAAGAATGACGATACCATTCATAATGCTTTTACTGTTAAAGTTTAGAAAGTAATACTAGATATAAATTTTTAAAAAGGGAAAAATTCCCTTTCATTTTTTTTTTCTCTTAAATCTTGGGGTGCATTAAGAAGAGTGTGACCAGCAGGTCAAGAGAAGTTCTCCTCCCTCTCCACGCTACCCTCGTGAGGCCACATTTGGGGTGCTGTGTCCAGTTCTGGGCTCTCCAGTTCAAGAGAGATGGAACTGCTGGAGACAGTCCAACAGAGGGCTACGAAGATGATGAGGGGACTGGAGCATCTCTCTTATGAGGAAAGGCTGAGAGCCCTGGGCTGTTTAGCCTGGAGAAAAGAAAACAGAAAGGGGATCTGATCAATGTTTATCAGTATCTCAAGAGGATGAGGCCAGTCTCTTTTCAGTGGCGCCCAGTTATAGGACAAGGGATAATAGGCACAAACTGGAATGCAAGAAGTTCCACCTAAACACAAGGAGAAACTTTACTGTGAGGGTGACAGAGACTCTGAAGAGTCTCTTTTAAGACCCATCTGGACACGTTCCTATGTGGCCTGCCCTAGGTGAACCTGTTTTGGCAGGGGGGTTGGACTAGATGATCTCTAGATGTCCCTTCCAACCCCTACCATTCTGTGAGTCTGTGAAATTATGATATAACCTTTCTTCTATAATTATGAAAATATAAATTGAGAAAAAAACTAGTCCTGGGATTATGAAAGTTGAAGATCTGAAATAAAAGTGAAATAAAGGGAGCTGTTAAGCAAATGGGATACAAATATATGCTCTATGAAAAGACAGGCAAGAAAGGCAGGGAAAAGAAAGGAGAACCAAGTTGGAATTAAGGCACAGCCCAGGAAACCTGACTGGAAAAGAAAACAGAACATTCATTATTATTTCTTATAAATGCCTAGTTTGAAAGAGATTATACTTTCTCTGTCTGCAAATTTTTCAAAGAGAGCATTAATTTATGACAGAAAACAACCTAACTATGGATCTAGACAAACATAGGTGGAAAACTGTGATTTCAATGCTATGCAGAACTTTAGAGAATATTCTCAAGAACAATGGGGCAAAATATAATGCAGGTTTAGTGGGTGCCCAATTAACCTGATGGGTTTTAGGTGTAGCTCTAGAATACTAAAAAAGAATCTAAGTAGCATGGCCACTGGCCACCAAGAACTCTCGCAGTGCTTACCCCATTTCCTTGCCATGGTAACTTTCACTGTGCTCCCAGTGCTCTGAAAGATCCTGCATTTTCCTGATAGTCAGACATATACAAATATATATGCTTCAAGGCCTGCAAGAGCACACTGAAGAAGGTACTCTGTGAGCTGATAAGCACAGAAGCTGGGAGGATGGCGACGTCGAAAGCATGTGCATTCACACCCATAGGCATAAAGTAAGAATTTGTGTGGAAAGGGAAAGAATACAAAGATGCCACTAACCCTTTCAGGTGAACCAAAAGGACCCAGACTATTGTTTGTTCTGTTTTCCTGCTGAACCTCAAAGCACCTTAACTTCCCTTTCTGGACTTCTCCTCATATTTCTTCTCTAAGTCAGATCTATTCTTTGCTCAGAAACAGGAAGAATTGGTTCCGTCCAAAGTGGACACCCTATGAGAGCCAGAGACCCAAGCAGTGACCTTTGGAGTTTGGACCTTTGGAGTTTGTTGAGACTGATGTTGCACGAGCACATCCGCTGTATCTATTTGCAATAACATTAGCTGTACTGAAAAGCAATGGATGGATTTCATGGAGGTTTAGGGAAGAAGGTGACACCTAGGTAAATTGTTTGTGATCAGGATCTTATATAGAAATTATTCTGAAATATGAAATCCTATCAGTTCATGTCATAATCCTCAATACTTAGCATTTTTAGAACATTTTTATACCTATATTTGTGTCTGAGTACAACTTTACTACCACTAACCTTTGTGAGAGCTGCGTGATAGATGAGCAGACACAGCCTCAGATGCCAGCTGCTCACTAGTGTATAAATGATTTATCAGTGTATAAACCTGCTGATCTTCTGGCATCACTGTAAACATACAACTTGTAATCATTTCACAGAGCCCTTTTAGGGATTTATTTAAGATAAGCTTGTCAGTCCTTTTCAGGAAAATAGTTTGGTGGATGTTTATATGGGAAGATTTTTTGTACTTAATAATGTTGTCTTTGCCCACATGGGCTAAGAATTAACATCTACAGAGCAGCAGGGAGCATACTTCTAAAACTGCGGCAAAACTATGGAGGGTGGTTTTGCTCTTTAGATAGCTACTGGATTTGCTCTTTGATAGCTGCTTGGGAGCGCTGAGGCCACATGACAGTGATCGCTCAGAGATTTTCAGCTATCATTTTAAATTCAACAATTAGATGCTGCAGGTTAGTTCTGAAAGGGCCCAATGAAGCCTTAACACTGATAAAATTTTTTATTCTCCTAAGCAAAGTTGCTCCTTAACTATTTGGCATTACTTCTTTCTATATTGCCAAATCCAGCATTTCCAATAGGGATATCAGCAGGTCGAGGAGGTGATTCTCCCCCTCTACTCTGCCCTTGTGAGACCCTACCTGGAGTACTGCATCCAGCTCTGGGGCCTCCAGCATAGGAAAGACATGGACCTGCTCAAGTGGGTCCAGAGGAGGGCCACAATAATCATCAAAGGGCTGGAGCATCTCTCCTATGAAAACAGGCTGAGAGTTGGGATTGTTCAGTCTAGAGAAGAGAAGGCTCTGGGGAGACCTTATAGGAGCCTTCCAGTACTTAAAGGGGGCCTACAAGAAAGCTGGAGAGGGACTTTTTGCAAGGGCATATAGTGATAGGACAAAAGGTAACAGTTTTAAACTGAAAGAGGGTAGATTTAGATTAGATGAGGAAGAAATTCTTCATTATGAGGATGGTGAAACACTGGAACAGGTTGCCCAGACAAGTTATGGATGCCCCATTCCTGGAAGTGTTCAAGGCCAGGTTGGATGGGGCCTTGAGCAACCTGGTCTACTGGAAGGTGCCCCTACTCCTGGCAGGGCAGGCTGGAACTAGATGATCTTTAAGGTCCCTTCCAACCCAAACCATTCTATGATTCCATGATACACATACGGTGTTTTTGTGACTTTTCTCCTAAGTATGGCACTTTCACACTTGGCCAGTATGGCTTCTGTACTGAATTTGCAATCAACACTTTGACAGTGTTTTCTTCTCCTTAACATTTGGAACGTATTGAATGATTTCTAGTACACTTCTACTTTCTCTAGCAGACCAATATTTGTCTTTGTAGGATATATGTCTGGTCTTTGTTGCTTATCAGACTTCTATTTGCAAAGGGTCAGTCAGTTGTTACTGTCAGAGTGTTATGATAGTTCTTCAAAGGAAATTTGAATATATTTGAACAAAAGAAACATTAAAACACCTGAAAGATGTGTTTTAAAAATCTGTGCTTAAGGATTCGTATGAGTAAGATTCATGACCATTTAAAAAGTGTATTAATTGTTGTAATGAATTCAATTTACTTCCACCTTCTAAAATTCTTACCCATTTCACAGGATGAATAAAACCCTGAACTGCATTATCATGTCCAACATGCCCAGTGGAAGCGCTTTGAGGATTTTGGTTCAGTAATTTACTTAAAAAGAATAGTAGTAAACATTTTGTATAAAATGAGTCCATTTTAGCTATGCCAAACTAATTTGGTTTCTGAATGTGCTCTTCTTGAAGTAAACATTAAATAACTGAACTATTGTACTCTGCAGAGATTCCAGATGCATTCTTTTTAGCAGGCATTTACATAACACTGCTATTTTTCTCAATTCATATCCAATGTGCACTTATCATTCACATATATTATTATGGTAGAAATGTAAAAAGTACAGCTCTGTGTTCAGGAAGCAAGGAATTATCTACCTTTACATCTCATTGCTGGTAGCAACGCTGGTGTATTTACTCAGTATTTCAGGATGGTTGTCCACCTATTAGACCCTACAGTGGGCATTCAAGGTCTTCAGCTATACCAGAGAGTGGGGAGTATTCATACTGTAAAGATTTACCTTTGTTGACTGTCCAAGTGCAGTGAGAGGTTATGAAACCCTTGAAAGAGTGGGAGAGGAAAGCAAAGTCATAGGGAGGCACAATGTGCCCTGACACTGTTAGCTTTATGTTGGGATGCTTTTTTGTCTGAATTCAGCAAACATGTAGAAGAGAAAGCTGGCTCCTTGTCTGCTCTTCTTCATGTCTTTTCATCTCCTTCTAGTGAGGAAGAAGGAGGAGACAGACCTACAACGTCCTGATTTTCTCCAGATTGCTGGGAGCCAGTGGCAATGTTAATCTTCTCTTTCTCTCAGCTGCTGCGGTGAAGAGGACCAAAGAAGTCTTCATGTGTGTTAGCAAATAGCTCATTCTATAAGCATGGCCTGATGCAAAATGATACATCAAGGAGCAAGAAACATACTCACACGCTGACAGAGAGCATGTGGAAAGTTAGCTGAACTCAAGCTGGAGATGTGCTGGCAGAAAAAAGGGCTACTGAGTGTCTTGGCTTCAGACAAGGAAATGCTGAGGAGTTGAGGGTTTATAACACTTCTGGGTACAGCAAAGTCACAACCACTTCTGGCAGTGTCCAGCTCTGATTACACAATTTACACAGTGCTGATAAACTGGAGGGGATCCAGGTCATCCTACAGCCTGTGTGATGTATGAGAGTAGTTTAAACAATCATGCTGATTCTTTCAGCTTCTTATCAGACACAGAATTATACAAAGAGCAGTGAGTTTTGTTTTCAGTGTGCACATACTAGACAACAACAATACACTCGGTGGTTAGGAGAGAATCAGTTGGGAACATCAGAAGGCAGGAGCTGAGGGAAACAGCATACAGGAACCTGAGCAATGGTCTGCCTTGTGTCAAACTCTGCCACCTGGAAGAGTACAAGTGCTTTGAGATGAAAGAGCATTTTGAGATGAATAACTTCATGCAGTGACATCCTCATGCCAGCTTATTATGATACCAAAATTTTTTAGATTTACAAAACTAAGGTGAATGTGGTGCATAAAATCAAATGTGCTGTGGTGTTGTAAATAACATTTAGTTAAACGGGATTGCAACTAAACCACTATTTTCACTTTTACCATGTCTGTAGAGTACATTTCATGCCAAATGCTCTTGAAGTACATGCATGCAAATATTTTTGACAGCTGAAGTGCTTGCACGCCAAATGCCTGAAAGACTAAACGTGGACCATGTGCTAGAAGAAAATTAATTTATTTCTTTTAAAAACATTAATTAAGAAAAAGAAATCCTTCAGGTACAAGAGACAGGTAAAACATCTTTGGATTACAATTCCATTGTTATCTATTGTGTTCCTTTCTAGCAAATGAAGTTAGTACACACTTAATAGCAATCTTGAGGGCAACATTAGTAATGAATATCATGTCTCTGTTTCCTCTTCCACTGCTCTTTTCTGGTATTGTAGCAGGTGAAACTGTATGGACATATTGAAGTCTACAGAAAAAGATCTTGACAGCCAAGAGCAGAACACTAACTTTTAACTGCAGCAAACTTGGGCCTGGTAGGGTCATCCCAGAGCCAAGGAATTAAAATACATGGGTGCTCTAGCCTGGCCCTGTCCCAGGGTCAGGCTTCCCAGGCGTCCAGGGAGAGGTCAGTGGGAATGACAAACTGGAGTCCACCAAGCTTGTCATTCAGGAGATGAGGAACTCAACAGAAAGTGTGGATCAACTCTGGAAATAGTCCAGAAATAACAGGAACTGTTTCAAAGTTCTAGAATAAAGCAATACAATAATGACTGGGTAAATAGAGAAAAGCTACTCTACCAGCACCAAACAGATCAACTTCTGCTTGTTACTGTAGTAAGCTGCCTTGGATGCTACCTGTAACAGAAACCAGAAAGCCAGATATCTCAAATATCTCATTAGGTATGACTTATATGTCTCATTGGGTATAACTTGGAAAACAGGGCTGTTTGCCCTTGCTTTAATTTGGATCTTTTGATAGCTGCTTTATTCTAAAGCTTCTGACAACATCCTTTCTATTTCTATTGACATTATGCTCAGTAAGGGAGAGGTTACCTGCATTTTTTTTAGATGTTTTGTTTGCAGATAGAAAATTATCCTGGCTTTATGATATTGCTGAAGAAGAGTCAAAACAAATTCACAGAGGAAATGAGATAATGAAACGAATGACTTTTTAAATAATGAGAAAGATTTCCAAGAAAATTGCTAGAATTTACTTCAACAAGGAACAACTACAGCTCAGTTCTACAGACTTCCTCTGTGTGCGAGGATAAGACATTAGGGCTGGTGTGAATATATGAACTACTTGGGCATCTCTCTGAAATGGCAGGCTGGACTGGGCAGCAGAAAAGTCCTCATAGATCAGCTGTTCCCATTCACAGTCCAGGTTCTTGACACAAACCTGCCTTGATTTTTTTTAGTCTACATTAGCACTTTGCTTAAAAACATTTATGCAAGAACAGCTGAGTCATGAGCTCTGCTGTTCTTTGCTGTTCCTCCTAAAAATGTGGTTTCTATCAGTAGGGAAGAAGGTGCGAATGGTGGGCTATGATAATCTTTGTGTGTGACTAGTGACTGACCCTACCTAGAATGAAATACGTGTCAGCTAATTCCCCATTATATATCTATTTTCTGTGAAATATCTCTGATTTTTTGTCCAAAACCCACCATTTCTAATGCAACTACTAGGCATGGCACAGTCATATCTGTCACTTTCTAGCTCAGTAAACATGGTATTGCTTGTCACAGGCCACAGCCTTCATTTTAAATTAACAACACAGATCTCCAGATCTCTCCAGACTTTGTATGGACTTGTCTTGACCAGTCCAGAAATTTGTTTTAGCTGGTGACAGCACTTTCTAAGGACTTCATCCCCCATTTCCATGCATCATGTCACTCCATTTCGTGATGCTCAACCCCCCTGTGCCTTGCTGCCCCACAGAATTTTTCAGCTGAGCATAGACCCCATACAATGCATTGAGTCCCCTATACTGTTTAAGAAGCTTTTTTTTGAGGCTGCCTAATGTTTTGCTACCAGTACGCCTTTAAGTCCCTACACTTGGTCCCTCTTATCATGACCTTGTTAAATGGAATGATAATTTCTGTAACTGAGCTATTGTATGAGATTTCTTATAGAGTGTAACAACAACTGGGATCCACCTTTCTATAAGACAGAAAGCAGTTCATGATTTTTTTTTCACTTCCTTCATCAGCGGGGAACTAGGACCCTTTATTCATGGTCTCCAACTTTTCCAGTTAAGTAATTAATGCATATGCTTAGGACTAATTTTACATTCTCATTATAGAAAGTAGAGCTAGAGAGGAACCGTTGGATCAGCTGATGTATCAATCAGCACTACTGTGAAATTGACCTTTATTTAATAAGGTATTTTAATCAGCTTTCGACTTTTAGTTTTGATGCCTCATTTGCCTCCCCTTAAGAGTATCATTATTTAGCACATTGGTAAAGCAGTTCCCTGACAAAATACTTTTATCAACGCTTAAGTCTTAAAATACATACTTTAATAATGATTCCACCACTATTTATCTTTTGAAATTCACCTTTCATTGCTCAACCACAACTTACCTTATCATCAAAGTCAATCTCATTCCCCGCTCATTTAAAAGAGAGAAATTGAGAAATCAGATGACAGATCCAAGCTCAGTAAGAGAACGAGGAATAAAACTCAGCTATTCCGAACACTGCTCCAGGGCTTTTGCCTTGCTGCCACTCAATACCAGTAGAAAAATCTAAGCAGCTTCTTACATGCATATGCATGTACTTCTCACATGACCATAAATGCAAAAGTAGACATTTTCAAAAGGAAGACCTGGAATTGTCTTCTAAGCTGTTTATAGTTTCTCTTTTAAAAATGTTATTTATATAGTTGGATTCACAGGAAAATGATTGCCACTATCTAAAGGAGGCAATTTTGGGGAAAAGACTTTATATATTAAAAAAACTGTTCGTTTGGCTTCTAGTTGCAGATTTCTAGGTGAAATATGTCTTGTACTACTTGCCTACTCTTCTTATACTCAGAGCAACTTGTAGCTCATTGTGGAGATGATACTTGAAGGAAAATAGGTTAAAATTAAACAAAGAAATTAATGAATGGAGTTAATTGCAGTGATGCTATGAGAGATGAGCCACTTGTTGGTTGAAGCTGAAAGAGAACATGCGAGCTATTCACACCTGTGACAAGACTTTGCTCTTTGCTGACATGGCAGAGAATCATATTTTGAAGATAGAAATGAGGGCCAGGAATTCCCAACCTGGACACTATGGTTATGGGCTTCAAAGAAGAGCCTGATTTTTGCCTTTGAAAGGCTGGGTACCTAAATACTTCTCCTTTGAGGGAAAAGCATAAGCCTTTTGATGTTGTTCCAGCTTCAATTGGCTAGCTGCAGCCTGGCAAGTGCATGTGGTGGGCTGTCTATAGCAAACCATCACAGATTACACACCAATGGGGTTTTTTCCACGTTTCTCTTCTCAAACAGAAATCCAAGTGACCAAGTTGGTTCTGAGTTCAAAGTCACCTTAAGTGCTTTGAACATGGAGCCACACACTGAAGCAGCAACATGCTGAAGTGTGTGACTCTTGAACACTTTAGAAAAGAAGGATAGGAGGAGACAGCAGACATGAGGAGAAATACCAGTCTAAAAAAGGGAAGAGAGTAACAGAAATCCTGCATTTTATTTTTTAAAGTATCTTTATTTTTGAAAAGTATATGCTAACTGAAAGGAAAGGTGCATACACTGACTTTTCATGTATCAGGAGGAGTCAGGGGTTACACAGCTTTACAAAAAAGCTGGGGAACATGGGTATACAGGGGTATACATGGTGTTCTGTAGTCTTTACTACTATGGGGGCTGTTGGCAATTCCTTTATGCATTTTAGCTATATGTGAAAACTTAAATCAGGTATCAATATTCATGCTTATTCATCTAATTTTGAACAAGTTAGCCTGAATGTTTGTGAGTGTATGCCATGAGAGCTACGTGCTGACAAGCAGGGCTTTGCAATTTTGCAGCAATTTGCACACGCATTGTGATCTGAGCTATTTTCCTTTCGAAGAGTGACAGCTGATGTGCACTCTGTCATGTAGTCCCTCAGTGGGACAAGTGCACTGCTAGCCTCCTGTCGCTCAGGTCCTGATACTAGGCCTTTTGCAGATAGCTTTCTATTGCAGCAGCAATCACGTCGGTAGATTATTCCTGTTTACAGAATACAATTCTCTAGCCAAAGGTATGCAAATCTCTGTGGAAGACTTTATTTTGTGTTACAGAAAACTTCTTTGTCACCAAGAAACAACTTCCCCTGAGCTTCTCTCTTTAACATGTTTATTCTGCAATGACTGCAGCTCATGCAGATGTACAGAGCTAGACTTCAACAGCCTGGATCAGGCTCAGACAGCACTGGTATAGAGAATAACAACAGTGTAAGTGTCAACCAACTAGCAAGTTCAGGATTGGGCATCCTGCACTGAGCTCTGTGATGAGCTCTGTGCAACATGGCTGTTGGGAGCGATGTGGTGTAGTTCGAGGTTGTGTGAACTGCAATCACTGCAAGGTAGATGAATCCTTCAAATCTCCCATCTAGCTCTTGGCTCCTTTTATCTATTTCAGCCCTAGGCTTGTAACTCTGGAAAATCTTTAGTGCAAATTGCTTATCTGTGACCATATGGGCCCCAGAGATGAGTCAAATGTTAAACATAAACACCTTGTGAAGCTGTTCTATCCATCAGAAAAGCCACAGCTGTCCACAAAGTACATAAGCCACCTGCTCTGACTGATATTACTTAATAGGATAGTTTCTTCTGAATGCTCTTGTATTTATCACTCATAATGCAGACCATATTACCACTTTCTCCCGTAGAAGTAATTGCCTTGCACTCTCAATTTCTCTGGAAAACTTCTAATTTGGTCTCTTCACCCTTTGGCCAGAACTGTAATTTTATGTCATTAAGACATTACAGTTCAAAATGTTAAATTATGTCATTACACAACACAACAAGGTTTATACCAGATATTGATGGCTCACTCAAAAAGGTGTTGATGAACCTTAAAGCTAAGAAGAATTCTGACTGTTTTTGCTATCACTCTGCATACCATTAGTTTAATAACATACAGGCCTTTAAGTCATTACCATTAGTGTCTATAAATTAAAGAAACTGTGTAATACTGTTGTTTTCCCTCCTATTGCTAATGGCATAAGCATAAAGTGAAAGTCATTTTAGAAATACCTTTTCTTCTTCAAAAGGCAGTTTTTTAAATGAAAAAAGGTATGGATTGTTGTGTAAAATTTGCATGATAAGAAAACTGCATTGAATAGACTATAACCTGAAGAAAGTCTGCTGAACTAGAATTATGTTTCTCAGACACAAAACCTGCATGGCAGTTTATTCTCGTACCAAAGCAAATAAGGAATGAGTAAGGGTTATTTTTATCAGGTAGTGAGAAGGGAAACTTTATTTTATGGCAAAAATAAGGCCATCTTCTGCCATGAATAATTTTAAGTCAGATTCCTTACTCATGAGCATTCACTAACCTATGTAAATACAAAGAACTATAGTCATCAAAAGCACAGAGCAGGTGGGCAATTCATCATGGTAAGTCCACAGAGAAGCACAGCTTCTCTTTTTCTGTCATCTTCTCACCTTTTAGCCATCCTGTTGTGTTTCATATACTTTTAACTGTTTCCTTGTCATCAATGCTCAGAAACAGCTGTGGTGCCAGGTACTCGCACAGCCACCTCAGATTCTCATCGATGAGCCTGTGGGAGTTGATCTGCAACAAAGCTTCCAGACTATTACCTGCTTAAGAAAACAGCTGCCCAGCTGTCTTATTATTGCCTAATAATTTCATGTTCTTGAAGGTTTTTCCACATAAATGATCACTGTTGTGACACTTAATTTATTGTCTCCTCTACTCTGCTGAGCCACTGCATAGTGATATCTAAATGCGTGGGGCAAAGCCCCAGCAGCAGAGGAAGAGCTGACAGGGCAAGTGGAGGTTCCTTTCTGGTACAGTGTGGGTTGCTTCTCAGATGCATTCTCCTAAAAAGCCATTATGGAGCCATGAGTGTCCCTTAAGGTAACACCCTGCTTATCATAGGCTATAGAATGTCCTGGCCTGTGAGCAGATGACATCACTACCTCCAAGGGGAAGGAGTCACTGAGGTCTCACCCCATTGACAGCCTTGACCATCCAGCCATCCTTTTTGCCCCTAGAAGACAGCAGCAGCACAGGGACTCCTTGCGAGAGGGGTGCTCTTCATCCATACCTGCTAATCTAGAAGGAGGAGCCAGTATAGGCCTGGAGACAGACCTCCTGTAGATGAGGAGCAGGAAGAAAGGATGGAGAGATGTTTAATATTCATGGCTACTTGTTATGAGGGCTTTGACTTCACATTGTAAGAGTAGCTTGTGAGGCTGAGGGTGGTATTGCTTATATACTTAGTCTTATCTTCTTGTCTATGATGTGGATGATATGCTAGTGATATTGGCATATTATAGTATTTTCACATCCTAACCATTTCCAAGAGACATATAGATGCTTTGCATGTGGACAAATGTTGACGAGTAGTTCTCCCGTATCTCCTAACCTGAAAGGGGACAAGTGGACATAGTTCATGGGGTAAATTCCAAAGCCTTCATGAATGTGCAGCACATGCCAGGGGTACAGACAGGAGGTTGTTTGGTGCCAACAAGTGTTTGCTCTAAGGTTCTACCAGCTTCTTCATCATTATGATTTAAGTAATCAGCACCCCCTCTAACAACAGACCACTGCTCCAAACCAGTTTATATAGCCAGTGAGTGTGAGGACTGAAAAACCTGCTTCACTATCTTGGCCATATGAACCCAAACTCTTCCCTCTAAACACCGTTAAATGACTTTTACCTGCAGAAAGGCATGAGTACTGCCTACATAGCCCAGTGCCTGTTTCAGAGTGCAGCCTTTTTGGCAGATAGCTCTCCTTGCTCTGCAGCGACCATGACCCAGAACCCTGATCCATCAGCACAGTATTGGGGATGGCAAGCTACAGCCCATCTTGTACAGAGATCAGAGACCACTGGAGGGAAGTAAGTGCTTGTGCTTTGTTGTCTCAGTAGGCTATTTGCTCACTATGATGTAGGCAGGATTTCCTGGCATCCACAAGGACAAAAGAAGGACTAATTTCTGCCCAGCAAAGTGGAGAGCTGGTGCTCTGCTGGCATTGGTACCTGCCCTGTCCCCACCACTGATGGGGTGGCAGTGTCCACCCATGCCCCCATTGTGTTCTCCTGGGACTCCTCTGGGACTGTAGCTGCACCTCGTGGCAACACGCAGGTGAGGAAATGCTGGGGGATTTAGATTTGCCATACTGTTGCTTAGCAGAAGCTTTTTGTGATGAGTGGGTAGAGAATGTCCTTTTTAGAAGACAAGTTTCCCTTTTTTCTTTTAATTTGAAAGAGTTGAAAAAGTGGTGAACATTAGGCTTGACTGTGAATGGCAAAGTGGTGTGGGCCCCTTTTTGTTGAGTTCTGGTTTGCTTTGAACCTAGTGGTGTGGTACATTTCTGTGTTTAATCCAAGGAAAACGAGATGCTAAATGATTTTGTCCAACATGCTGAGGACCAAATGCTCTGGCAGGAGCTTGTGCCAGCAATGTGAGAGGTGATGAGCCTCCAGAAGCTGGTTTTTGCTCATAAGGTGCCAAAACAGATGAGGTTCTTTGATACAAGTAGTTGTTGGGTTCATGAGCTCTGTATGGTATAGACAAATCAGACCCAGTGCTGATGCCAAAAGCACCCGTGGAATAGCTGTGAATGCCCTTCTGATAAGTATTTTAATTTTCAAATGCAGACAAATATTATCCTTACAGAAAAGGGCCAAATGGACAGTCCTTGAACCTGATTCCCCCAGTTTACCTGCAGAATAGATGTACACATGCAATTGCAAGCAACATACACTTTCCTTAATGCACAACATTAGTAGGCTCTAACCAGGTCTGGAATCGTATGTGAAGTGCAATCTTCAAGTCCATTTATCTTTGGGCTGAGTGTGCTGACTGTCTGCAATACAGCAAACTAGGGCCACTGTGCTGGTGCTTTTGGATAATGGTTCTTCTGGAACAGGACTGAGACCAGCTATTTTTGTACAAGACACACTGCCAAACAGCTTTCGATTTCCAATCCAGTGCTGAAGGGCCCCTAGTATCTTTGCTATTATTAGAAGCAGCCTACAAAATTACAAAGGTGGTGGATGAGCTGAATGCATAATGCTGCACTAGGGGACACTCAGCAAGGGATGAATTTGAAATAGATAAAAGAAACCACTTCTTTAGCAGACAGTAGTGAGCTTCAGGAACTTGCTGCCTCGCAGTGCTGTAGAAGCCGGCAGCATCAGCAGGTTCAGACAGGATTAGACAGCCCCAGGGACAACAGGCCCATTGAAAGGACAAGGCAGGGATGTGCCCTCTGTGGTATCTATCACATCAGATTAATAGCTGTGGATGCTGGGGGACTACAAGGGGAAGGGGCTGCAGAAATCAGCCAGGCTTGCACACACTCACTGAACAGCATCTCTTCCTCTCACAACTGCATGATAAACTGCTGGCCTGAGCCAGTTTCATGTTCTTAATCGAGAAATGTGTTTTATCCCCAACCCACTGCGTGAATATTCAGTTACTACAGCATCCTAGATTCCCATGAGCTGACTAATGAGCTCAAAGCAATACAATCAAATGAGAACTAGGATTCTTCTTCATTCCTAGCTCTGATCCTTAGTCCACCAGTGTCTTGCTGTACAGGTGGTCCATTACATAGCTCATTGTGAATCTCTCAAGTCAACATCCTCCCTGTATACTGTGCTAACACATATGCCATATTACAGCCATTCATATTACAATGCAAAATCCTGGAGGAACCAAATGAACAAATCTTGCATGGGGTACAGAAAAAGATGGAGATGGTGAAATTTAAATGCCAATGAAATAATGTACAAGTGGGTAACACAAAACCATCCCATCTACATCTCTAAAAGGGGTAAGTCATGCATAGTGGAGCAATTATGGCAATTTCAAGCTTTCTTAGATTTGGTGGCTGAAAAACAGAACTTCCTCTGCCTCTTGCATTTCTTCTTTCCCAGCAACTTAGGAAGCAAGCCAGCATGCCAGCTTTGAAGTATAAAATAAAATAAAATAAAATAAAATAAAATAAAATAAAATAAAATGAAAATGATTATTGTTTTTAAGCAATTGCCCTTGAGGCCACCCAATAATAGTGTTTCTAAAGCAGTCCTACCTTTGTTTTCCAACTTGAGCTCCTCTGCTAGCAAGCTGTCTTGTCTGTTGCCAAGCACAAATGCCAGAAATGAGAGGATCAGGGCATCCAAGATTCCAATAATTGCCAGGATATACGCCCAGCGGACTGAACAAGCCCCCAGCGTGTACTTGTCTGTCTTTTCACCACACATCCGTTTTACCTCATCTGAATCCCAGCCATCAGGAAAAATCATACAACCCAGGACGAGACAGGCAGCTTGGAGAAAAAAGAAAAGGAGAACAATGGGATAATGAGACCAAACTTCGGTTTTGATGAGAACCTACACAGTTATCATTAAAGAAACACACTTTTTCATCCTGAACTTCAAAGCTACGTTACTTAAAAACAAGTCACAGAATTATATGCTGTGATTAAGTATTTAATATAAAAGCCTAAATACAACATCAGTTGTGCACCTTAAAAAAAAAAGTTACATCCTGAATCCCTGACCAGTTTTTGTACCAGTGCAATCACATTTTCCTGGTGAGACTGATTTCTTAATTGCAATACGAAAGGCTCACATAAAATAGAAGAGGAAAATTATTAATAACTTGGATATTCAAAGGAAACACCAGATTACTGTCAAATGGTCAGGCAAACAAAACAGAAAAAAAGAGGCAAAAAAACCACCTATAATTTCTGGTAATTTAAGTGCTAGCAACACACATAAATAATAGCAAGGGAGTTTTTTGTCAGTTAGCAGAACCCCTTTAACTGAAATATGTTTTATGCATATGGTTTGTACTCCTCAAAAACACAAGTAATTACATTGTTCTGCAAGGAAAAATAAGCTGTCAACATTGCTGTTGATTTTTGATCTGGTTTACCTGAGGAATGACCACATGACATCTCAACCACAAAAAAAGTGCCGATCCTTTTAACACCAAGAGAAATGAAAAGCTTCTCCCTGTGTGGAAAGCCAGCGGACATTGACCACCAGCTGCTCTGGGTAGGGGCAGCTGTACAAGTGCTGGACAAGCATAAGCACTGCCATTTTACATACCTCTAATGCCCATAAACCAAAAAAAACCCACCTGCACTGAATCAATGTGATGAAATACTGGAAGAGAGATGTGAAAACAGAGCTCAGGCATGGTACTTTCCTTTTGACAGCTACACAATTGCTGTAGACAAAGCCTTGAAAACATGTCTGCAGAAAGCACCTGACGTAGAATAAAACCTGTGCCTAATGCATTTGACAAATTCTTCATGAGCAGTTAATTTGTGTGAAAATATAATGGTTTATAATACTTTCAAGGACAATTAGGCTTAGGAACAAGGACAATTAGATAAGGACTGATTTACTCAGAACACGCAGGTTCTACAAATTGTAGTTGCCTATTGCCTGCCTTAAACCATTTACACAATTTCGTAAGATCTTCCAAAGATTTTAGAGATAAGGTGTACAATAATTTTCTTTCTTGGGCTGGTTGTGCATGCTTCCAGAAATATTATTTCTCACAGTCAGCACAAAAGCATTGCCCTCACAGTTGTGAGGGATTTCATTGACATGATGCATCAAATCTGCATACTTCTGGTGTCGATGAAAATGTCCACATTTACCCAGGTAAATGTAGGCAAACGTTTACTATGTAACAACAACTACCAAAGCCAGTTTACTTTTATTAATCATCCTCAAATTGGGAGAAAGCTTAATGCTTAGGTAATGATCAATAAATGTGGGATTTTTTTGCTAAAGTGCAAGAATAATTAGCAAACACCGACATCTTTGTGGCTTTTTATTACATAGCACATCAGACGTATATTTATATACTTCCTAAAAATAATTTAACTTTGTTATTTTCCACCCAGGTAACTAAAAATATCGGCCCTTATCTCAGGAACTCAGTGCACAGCTTCCCAGCTGAGTTTCTCAAATTTCCAATTAACTCATCTTTCCTGAATTCTATTCCTGCATGCTTTGATATACTTGCTTAACTTTCTGTAGTCATTCTGTTGATTGCATTTGGACTTTTCTTGGTAATAAGACACACGGGTAAACAGTGGCTGGACTAGATCCCTTTGCATAAAGGAAGATACCAAAGAGACGACATTATTATATCCTTTGCCTATACACTTTACATGCTTTTTACTAGATGATTGCTTGGTCAACACCTTTAGATGCAGAATGATGCTTTACCTGTTGTGGTTAATGTAACTAAGATTAGTCAACCTTGAGTCTTCACTTGCTGAGGGAATATTTTGCACTGAATACCTTTAAGAATACAGACTTGCTCAATAATATGAAACTGGTAATGCTTCATTTATCAGCTACAAGACTGAAAAGACAGGTATAAAATCCACCTACAGATCTGCTTTTATTGCTAGAAATTTTTACATTTTAATCCTTCCACTGCTTTCAGGATCAGGAGATCTTTCTCTAGAAGGAAATTACTTTCAGTTTTATACAAATTTGAAAAATGGAAACCTTTTAATGCAATTTCAGTGAAACTGCTAAGAAATGATTTTATAACACAGACGCGGGTCCCATATCTTTGCCTAAATTTCCACTGTCTCTAATGGCAAGGTGACTGAAAAGGAAATGTAACAAAAGCTACTACTGTTTTACTATTGTCCAGTTCTAATAAATTCAGAAACTTTTGGATTTGGAAAGCTCCCCTATTGAATGAAATTATTTAAATCATCAGTTCCTACAGACTTTTTGATTCAAGTAAGGAAAAAGTTAAATCTATATTGGTTGAAGGCAGTCTTCTGTGTGTGAGCTGAATGCGTTGGATTAGCACCATCTTCCTGAGCCTGCAGAGAGCCCAGCCTGGGACTTCTGTAGCCAATCAAGAGCTTTCACAAGAAGCAGCAGGGGAATCTTGATAATTTGCTGATTAGTGTTACTGACAGCATTCAGAACTATTTGGGTAAGTGTAAAACTTACAAGAATCATATCCATATTGTTTTCCCTTTGGCTGCTTGAGAAAGCTCCTGGCAGGAATAGTGCCTTTGTAAACAACGGCCCTGGGCTTCCTCCAGTCCTTCCTCTAATTTTCTTACAAGACATGGGGAAAAAAATTGTTTCTACTGGAAACTATTGGAGTCTGGTGAAGCTTTTCAAACTTTAAAAAAATAATTAATAAATAGTAGTTAAACATGATTGATATACATTTACTTCTCAAATTTTTTTTCTTGCATGAACAGCAACAGAAACTGTCACACGGTTTTCCTTTAGGGCTCTGAGTGACAAGAAAAATTATTCATACTAAGAGAGGGAGTCCAGGATTTTACCTCCCAGGACGAAAGGACGCGGATGTGACACTTTCAGAGATCGGAAACAGAATCTGAACTGTTGCTGGCACTGACAGACTTGTGACTCTGACCAAACTAATACTATCTCAGCTCGTGCTCTGTGCATGAGCTCAAATGGTAAGTGGCAAGCAAGCAGTTCATGATCCTATGGTTGCACCAAACACAGTGACAGATTAATATTACATTATTGCATGGAATGAGGTTCTATTTATAAAAAGTTGTTATACGGGAAACCAGTGGTGAGAAATTCCCACTGGCAGGACTCCTCTCTCTCATCTTTATTCTTTTCTTGACAAATGCCCAATTTGCTTGCATGTAGAGTATGATGATGGCAATTGTCCTGATAAAAGAGTAAAAAAAAAATGGAATGGCAATTGAACTGACCAGCTATTTGCTTTCCATACCCATGCATGCAAGAGCCTTCAAGCCTCCATGACTCAAAAAAAGGGGATATTCTTTGTTTTCAGAATTGTTTCTAAATTGTATTTACAAAACTAATGATCCATTGAACTCCAATAAATTGAGTAGAGTTTTTGCCAGCTGTGCTGGTGGAATTAACTTCTAGGACAGAGTGAAATTAAAGGTGAGGACTCTGGCAGGTGACTACACTCCTTCAGGAGCTTGTACCTGGGAAAGAAAGACAGGGTGAGGGGAAGTGGCTGAAGACATACGGTCAGATACAGTCCTGAGTGAACTCAGAGGCTGCACATCCATGCAGCTGAGATTTCCTCGAGTGTTATGGATGGTACTAATGAGCGGGATAATGATTCTCTGTATTTACATTTGTGTTCTGATTTGAAGAAAATGTGCAATTTTGAAGCAAATTCCCTGCCTCTCTCAATTTACTGATTCCATTCACAGGAACACTTTTGATGCATGTAAAACAGATTATTTTTGGAGGAGCTTAGAAGTTCCTTTTCTATCCAGTGCTGGATGGGGACCTTAAAATTCTGACTCAATGTGTGGTATTCGTTACCACAATACCTGTGCCTAGTAGAAGGCTCTTGAACCATGCAGAACTTTCTTAACACCACAAATGTTTCTTGTGCAATACAAAGATGCAAACGCCACATAAGACTTATTATTTGCTGCTTTGTTTGAAGACTGCCAGATTCAGTCTTCAGCTTTGGAGAGGTTCTTCAGAGAAGTGACAGCTTGCTTCCCAAGGAGATGACACAGCCTGTTAATTTGAGCCATAAGCAGACTGAAAGTTCCTCTGGCAGTAGGATATCTTGGTGATGTTCATATGGGTTTACTAACCACACGATTGCTGTTAGGTATGAGATACCCAGTAAGAAAAGTGGCACAAACCTCAAGATTCAAGGGCAGTGTTCTTGGAGACCTGGAATGATAAAATAATATCTGGATTTCTGTGCCTTGGGCTTCCATGTGGGACAAGCAAGGTGACTTGTGGAACTGCTCCAGGACACTGACATGCCATTTTCATCTAAGTGACATTGAACAAAACAGACCTTCCTAGAGAAGCCCCTAGATTCTCCCCATCACCTGCCAAATGAAGGAGCAAAGGTTTGTCAGCTAATCTTCTTTCAGAAAGCTTCAAACAACATATATAATGGGGGCATTTGGTCCAGGAGGCAAGACTTGTTCTCACTTGAAGTAAAACCATAGAACTATGTATGATGAGGATGTGAGAGGCTTCTGAAGTAACTACTTTAATCTACTTAGTATTTTGTTTTGCATCATCATACTTGGTAATGTAGAAAAGCCTGAACCTCCCCACAGGATTAATAACAGTGGGGGGAGAAAAAGAAGGAGAACCTCCCAGTGTATTCTTATGATAAAATAAAAGACCTGATGCAATTATGGCCACTTGACTTATTAAGGCACTGACTAACGCAACTTCACTAAGGGCAGATGCATCCCGGGATGCATCAGGAGGAGTGTGGCCAGCAGATCAAGGGAGGTGGTTCTCCCCCTTTACTCTGCTCTGTGACACCCCACCTTGAATACTGCATCCAGTTTTGGTNGAATCCTGCACCCTGTTTTGTTGCCCCCGCCATAAAAGGGACATACATCTGTTGGAACAAGTCCAGAGGAGGGCCACAAAGATGATCTGGGGGCTGGAGCCTCTCTGCTATGAGGACAGGCTGAAGGCACTGGGATTGTTCAGTCTGCAGAAGAGAAGACTCTGAGGCAACCTTATAACTGCCTTCCAATACCTGAAGGGAACCTACAGGAAGGCTGGAGAGGGACTTTTCACAAGGGTGTCCAGTGACAGGACAAGAGGAAATGGTTTTAAATTGAAGGAGAGTAGGTTTAGACTAGATAGATCTTAGGAAGGTGTTCTTCAGTACGAGAGTGGCGAGACTCTGGAATAGATTGCCTGGAGAGGTTGTGGATGCCCCCTCCCTGAAGGTGTTCAAGGCCAGGCAGGATGACTTCTTGAGCAACCTAGTCTGGTTGAGAGGCGTCCCTGCCCATGGCAGGGAGGTTGGATTAGATGATCTCTAAAGTCTCTTCCAACGTAAGCGATTCTATGATTCTGTGATATCAAGAGATATGTGTACTTCCCATGCTAATTTTAAGAAAAGTCAAAAAGAAGACCAAATATTTAGCAACTGGACAGCAAATAGAAAGAAAATAATAATATTGTGGAAAGTGGTAGGTGCTACAGTCAGGGAGAGAACACTTGCCATAACCTGGCTGAGTTGACAGATAGCTGAGATATTTTGATGCCTGCTAGCTGTGCTTAGACTGCAAAATGGAAAGATTTGATCAGCTGTTGCAAGATGTGAAGCTGGATAACAGAAATAATGTTTGACCAACAGCCATTCCCAAATACAAACACTAAAGACCATGAGCTATTCAGAAAGCTGGAAACAACTAGGAAAGTGAAATAATTTCATATGGGAAGAATGTGTTAAGCTGTAAATACGTAGTAGAAAAGAATAGCAAAGACAGTGCAATCTAGTTCAGTTAAGAACACTTGAGGGAAGAACTGTAAAGAGAAATTTTACTGCACTAAGGGGGCCTGTTTTAGACCTCAAGAGTTGGATTCATGTATGGATAGAGACTTCTTTGATATGATAAAGACAGAAATTCCATGAGTGGTTGTATCATCATGGGAGCATTTAATTTCCAAATTTTTATCATTAGGCACAATAATTAAACTTTGAGATTAATGTGGTTCTATGAATAATTAAGTTAGTACAACAACTATCTTAGCTTGAGCATAAAGGTAACCTTAGAGTATCATAGATTTTTAGGAGTGTGTGGCAGGTGGCTCACAAGGTGCATCCCAGTGACTCCTTGCAAAAGATCACAACTTCCAGTGTTCCAACCATGGTCATATGCAATAGGTATTTACAGTGCCTTGTCCAGAAAAAATATGGAACCGGGGACTATTAATGGATGGACGCCTAATCACTGTGTGGACAAAAACCCCCTAGAAATGTCATGGCAATGAATTGCTAACAGCTATAGCAGAGGCAGATGAATAACTGATTTTAAATGGGTAAACTGAAATTATATAAAGCAAGAGATAAAAGTAATTCCTTACAATGAAGCAGGTATGGCAGGTGGTATAGCTAGAAGCTCACAGGAAGGTATGTATCAAAAGTTACATTTACACTGTTTCACCTCCTGTGGTGTTCCCTGGCCCTGGTATCTAGCAATTTTTTTCTTCTGATTTTTCTGTTTAAAGTGTCTAAAATAACATGAAACTATGTCCCAGCCCACCAGAGTTTTTCTGTCATGTCTTTGTATCACAGGATGTGTGTTACGAGCTCTGTGTGTCAGTTAAGGTCCATCCCCAGAGGTCACGGGAATGACAAAGCTGCTTGCAAAGGCATGTGCTCAGAAGGCCGTGACCTGGGAGTCAACTGTCATGAAGCCAGGTTGTTTGACGATGTGGGGATATCCAAAAGACACTTTTCTCACAAGCGTGAGTCTCCTGAAAAAGAACTGTATAAGTAATGTAGGACTACTTGTTTATACTGCCTTTTTTTTTTTTTTCCAGATCGCAGCCTTCTAACTCAATTCTGGCTTGCCTTTGCTTGGTAGCAAAACTTACTATTGAAAGTGTTTAATTTGAATGCTGTCACAGAGGAGTGTTACAGCTTTCTAATTTAATGTTAACTTCTCTGTGTAGAACCTGGTCTTTAGCCAAACCATATCAAACCATAGCATACTGAAATATACTAGATTTCATTAATGAGTAAACTCAATATAAACACAGTGTAGGCTAGAGCAGACAGACTGGAGAATAGGTGCTATTATGAATGGCACAGACTATGCTTCACTTGAGATTTATACATCTGATGTTTCATCACAAGTTACTGATCCAAGTAGCAAAGTTATTTTAAATATGGTTTTGGTAAAGAGAAGGAAGAGCTGAAAATAATCTTACTGTCAGTAACCACTAGTCAATTCAATTTAAATAAAATGAGAATATGAATAACAATGATCCTGAAACTGGGTTTAAAAAAATGCATTTTTCAGAGGGACAAACTTTTTTAAAATAAAGAAACTAACCAACAAATTAACTAGACTGAAGAGGCCCATACTTGCCAAAAGTCAAGCTGTGCTAAATCTTTCAAGAGAAATTGAAACAAAAAGTCAAATAATATTCAATTAGGCTAACAAAGAAAGAAGAAGAAAAGCAGATATGGAGTGATGCTGGGGCTAGGACCTAATACTTTGCCTCTTTTTTTCAATGAGGAGGATGATAGAGAACAGGAGGACAATCCCCTGACAGCTGGGCACAACCATTTGGAAACAGGAACTCCTGCCTGGAGCCCATAACAAACCTAAAATCCGGACAAGTTGTAGAGTTGGGCAATCGCCAATCACATGAAGTTTAACAAGGACAAGTGCCGGATTTTGCACCTGGGACACGGTAACCCTGGATATACATACATTCTGGGGAGCAAGAGGCTGGAGAGCAGCCCTGTGGAAAGGGATCTGGGAGTTCTGGTTAATGGCAAGTTGAACATGAGCCAGCAGTGTGCCCTGGCAGCCAGGAGGGCCAACTGAGTCCTGGGGTGCATCAAGCACGGCATTGCTAGCTGGTCAAGGGAGGTGATTGTCCCACTTTATTCTGCACTGGTGCGGGCCTATCTTGAGCACTGTGTGCAGGTTTGGGCTCCACAGCACAAAAAAGATAGAAAGCTAATGGAATGTGTCCAGAAGAGAGCCATGAAGTTGGTGAA
>VZZY01018256.1:0-16726 GCA_013400335.1 Eurystomus gularis
ACAAGTCTTACGAGGAGCAGCTGTGATAACTGGGTTATTTAATAATAAATAACTGGGGTTATTTAGTTTGAAGAAGAGGAGGCTCTGGAGAGAATTTATGACTCTCTAAAACTACCTGAAAGGAGTTTGTAGAGAGGTGGATGTGGTCTATTCTCCCAAGAAACAAGAGGAGAAAAACTCAAGTTGTGCCAGAGTAGGTTTAGGTTTGGTATTAGGAAAAATTTTTTCCCTGAAAGGGTTGTCAAGCACTGGAACAGGCTACCCAGGGAAGCGGTTGAATCACCATCCTTGGATGTGTTTGAAAGTCATGTAGATATGGTGCTTAGGGACATGGTGTGGCAGTGGACTTGCTAGAGTTAGGTTAATGGCTGGACTCAATGATCTTTAAGGTTTTTTCCAACCTAGGCGATTCTATGATTCTATGTCCCTACCCATGGCAGGACCTGGCTGGGGGGTGGAACTAGCTGATATTTGAAGGTCCCTTCCAACTCAAACCATTCTATGATTTTATGTTTCTATGATTCTTTGAATGTATACCAAACATTTAGGCCCTCCCTTGTTCATTTCCTATACCTTACCAACACTGGAATCATTCACTAGAGGCTATTGCCTTCAAGAGTTTCATGTTGCTGGACCAAGATCTAAGTTCTTTTTATGGTAAAAAAAGAACTCTAGTGTTCCAGTCAAGAATTCTGGACCAAAGAACAAATCAATTCTGAAAACTGAATTTCAGGAAAGCAACTATATCTTAGTCTTCTCTACCATTTTGTCTCTCCAGGAAGATTGCCTCACTTGTTCTGTGTTCTCCAAAATGACTACACTGCTGCAAAGCTTAGTAGTGCATCTTAGCTTCATTATTAGAATTCACAGGGATCACATAATCCTTGATATTAAAAACTAAGAAAATATTGTTCTTTTGTTACTGCTTTCAGAAGCTTAAACAAATCATTTCCTTTGTGTTTCACTGCTGTAGTAGAATATAGGTGTATCTAGAAACCACTGAAGCAGTAAACTAGTTATGTGGGAAAGCTGGTGATCAAAACTTAACTTGTTGCTTAGTTAAGCTAATGATATAAAGGATGGAAAAGTGTCACAAGCTGTTTTTTCCATGGCTATGACCAGCCTAAGTTAAAATTGCCTAGTTTAATTATTTATCACAAAGTGTTAGTTCATTTAATAAAGCTAAAGTTAGAAGAAATTCAACAGAATGATGAGAAAAGACAAAATAACAATAAATACTGGAAGTTTTCACCTCTTTTGAACTAATTTTGTGTCAGCAAGGTTGAACTATTTTGTAAGTTAATATTTTCTGACACAGGATCTTCACACATCAGAATGGGGAAGGGGGGAAGCATCAGCTTTTCTAATTCATCTTTAATTCACCTCAGAGACCAGCTGCTATTGAAAATCTGATTATGCAAAACAGTTATTTGCTTCTCTTGGCTCAGAAATCCTTTCCTGTAACCAGACATATGCCATAGATTGCCTGAATTTAAATAAAACTGTAGAAGAATGGGTCAGCATAGCAGCCACTTCTAAACCTTAAGTGCTCTTGATCTGAATAATTCTTTCATGAAAGCTTATTTCCCCTCTCTGTTTCTTGGGGTATCATGTCACTAATTTACACATCTTTGTTCTACCCTGACATTCACTGTTCCCATATCTCCATTTAGCTGATCATCTTGGCAGCTATCTTAGGATGTTCATGATCCCAGGGATATCATCAACATTAAAACCAGAATTCAATCAAGCAGCAAATTTACAGTCTGGATCAGGCTAAGCAGATTAGGTGCCTGCTCCATAACAAGGATGTGAAGGGTTGCCATAGACAAACAACACCAAGTGCAGTTCCTGTCAATGAATTTTCATACAGATTCAGTGGTTCTCAAACATTAAAAGCTGACTAAACCACATGTCTCTATTTATGCTCTGTAATGGGAATTTTAGGAAAGCATCCAACATGTATTATACGGGTTAAAGTACGTTTTGCCTTTGTCTTCATAATCTTGGGTCAAACTGTGCAATGTAACAAAAGTGCAGTATAAGTTTAGAAGTGAATTCAGGAAAGATGATTGAAGGAAGAAAAATCTATTCTGAGAAGCTGTGATACACTCAAGTCTGGCATAATTACAATCAGAGCATATAGCACATGCAGGATTTGTGGTAACAGCATGACGGTATGATGGGAGTAAGGGCTGGAACAGAGTTGTTAACATTAGTAAAGGATGCAATGCTACAAGCATTGGCCATTCTAGAATCATTTACTCTTTGTGAAGCTATGCCTGTTGCTCACTCACTGCAAGGTAAAGCCAATGCTTTTGGGCTGGTGTTAGTTGTTATACAAAGACGATGTGGTGTTGCACAGAAACACATAGACAGACTGTTTGTTATATCAATGTATTGCATCTTTTACAAAGGGTAGCACTCATGTGGTGAGTCAAATATCTGAAACTGGATGGTCATTCACTGTCCGGTTGGTGATGGAACTCTCCATTACAAGTGTTGACACAAAGGAGCCTCTCTAAGTTTGATGACACTCCCTGAACTGATGCTCTAGTAAATTCTTATAACCAGTTGGCCTATACCAACTGTGGCTTACTGTGGTTTTTTCATGATCTGTTTCTGTTGACTAGCTTAAACTACACACAAACTGTATCCAAACTATTCCATAGCCTAAGTAATGTATCTCAAATGCTGCAACTGACTGTCCTATGTGTCCACTACTGACTGTTTACATAATTTAATCTATACACAGTTTAGTCAATTCTGCAGCAGCAAAAAAAAACCTCCGTAAGTCCCTTGGACAGCCAGATTCTTCTCCCAGGATATTTAAACATTTATCAGTGAGTCCATCCAGAGCAGGTGTTACCTGGAGGCAATCTCTAGGGCTGACTGAAATTCCCACCTTGAGAATTCCTATAGCAGTAAGTCGAATACCTTTCTATGAAGATGATTAGGACTTCAGTTAATCACTTTTCTCAAGCTGTGTCATCATCTCAAAGAATTTTCTAGACCATAGAGGGAAATGGTGACACTAGGTATTCATGCAAGGACAACTCTGATCCCCAGCTTCCCCACAATTGTAATCATATAGCAAATTTGATTTCTGTGCTGATATTAGAAATATGACTTAAAGTTCATAGTGATTTTATGAGAAACAACACGAGAAAGGAGAGAACAGGCTTTCAGAAGGAGAGTGTCTCCTTCCTTTGCCCATAGCTTGCCCCATGCAATGTTTCTATTGTGGATTGTCCCCTACTACCACCCATTCTGGTACCTGAGCAATGCTATAACTCAGCTGAGCTCACTGCACTGTCCCATCTAAATCTCCATGTCATTCACACACAAATATTGCCTAAATGACTAGGAGGACATGACTGAGAACAACATTGTGCTGATCTGCTGTGAATCAGGTTGACAATGATGCTTAAACTACTGGTTTTAAAGTGAACAGAATATAAAAAATGCTTTGTTTTCTGTGCAATCATTCATCCAGCTGGCTGTCAAAAGACTTTTCAAGAGCTTGGTGCAGAGTCATTGCTTTCTATAACCTCTGCCACACTCTTATTATTTGAAAATTCAAATGCTGAAAAAAGAAAATTAGTTACATTCTTCTGGCAGTAATCATAGCTAGTCAGGGGTTGTCTAAATAATCTTCTTGAAGATACCTGATTTCCAGATTAGATTACAATTAAGTACAATACACTCCCAATTGCTAGTTTAAAAACAATCTCCAAATTTTGGTCCCGTTTAACATGTCTCCAGTTTACACTAGACTACCTCCAATGGTAAAGCTGAAAATGTTGGCTTTTAAACTGCGTCAGGGAATCTCATTTCAACTTTTCTGACTTTAAACTAATGGATCTTGGGAAATAGAAGACATGTCCTTGATAAATAAGAAAAAGTAGAGATATTAGTTGATATAATATGGTTTAAGTTATCACATGTCTCATGAACATCTACTTCTGGTCTTCTCATCTAGAATCCATTTTAACCTACTAGAGAGAATTACATTATTATACAGAGTTCAGAGGTTTAGATTTAGGCATCTGCTGTAAGATAAATTAACTGTAACTTAAAAGTGTCATTTTACTTCCTTGGCTATAAACCAAGCCACAAATTAGCTCTGAGGTAAACAATTGCAATATGGATATCTAAAGGCGACTCAAATGGTCTCCCCTTTGGTGGTGAGAATATACGTAGACCAAAAATAGACAATTTACCATTAGAACAAAATTTATGCAAAATCTTCTTCAACAAATCAATTACATTAGTAGGGTTGTCTCATGTAGATTTGTTGCATCTGTTAAGGTGGGTATTCCTGTACTTGTGATTGGAAAGCTCAAAACACTAGAAAGCTGTTATTCAGCCTCTCTTAGAAGAAAAAACTAATCTTTCAAAAAGCAATTGCTTTTTTAAGCAATTTTTTTACCTGAAGGATTTACTTTTATTAACTTTATCATATAATACATTTTGAAAAAATCATTATTCCCTTTAAAAAGGTGTCTTATAAAGAAGATGATGCTATTTCATTTTGTGATGTTTGCAGTAAAAAAAAAACCAAAACAGAAAACCACCACAACAAAAGCCAACAGATACTATGAGGAACTATGAAACTTTCTGTCTTACATACGCAGAATACTACCTCCAAAGTATACTAAACTGATTTTGTACAGAATAAATAAAAAGCTACGCACCGATGAGAACTACTTTTAGGCCAAATTTCATTTTGCAGCTCTGGATCTTTTTACCCAGAGGATTATTACAGTAAAAGGGAGGGAAATGAACAATTTTGTGAGGCTCGATACAAAATGCCATCAAGTCAGACTCAGAAAAAGTCAAACCTTTGCTAATATTTTTACTAATAATTTTAGTATTATTAGAGTTTCCCCCCAAACACATAATGAAATATAATCATGCTGAGCACTTCTAGTCTCCAATATATCCTTGAGACATCAATGAAAGAAAACAAATATTTCAGTTTATCCTGAGTGCAGACAAGTAGATCAAGATTAACAAAAGAGGCATTTAGATCTTGTTTAGATTGGGTAGGAATTAGATCAATGAAAAGCTCTTGAGAACAGTTTAAAGCAGACAGTCTTAACTTTCCCAGGTGTTGTTAATATAGTCTTGGTTAACTCAACATAGCTTAACATTGTTGAGCTTAAATAAGAGTGAACTCTGGCATGTAGGAAGCTTTCATAATTAACAACAGAGCAAGAGCTCACTCCTCCATTCCTCTTTGTCCTTGAAGAAAAGTGGGAAAACTATTACCTACCAGCTGTTCAAAAAGCCTTGAGAAGCAGATAAGTTTAATGTGATCAGTCAGAGAATCGCTGTTGATCTACTTATTAAGTTTAAGAGAAATAATTGATAAATAATTGATAAACAGATATTGTAAGATGAGAGGATGGTACAGTGGTGTAGGTCTGTAGCATAAGCCTGGTAAACCTCTAGATAGGTCTTGTGATGATATAATGAGAGAAAAATATATTGCCTGCTTGTTACTTAGGGTCATTAGGGCAGGATAGAGTCTATTTATTGTGGGCATACAACCTGCATGTAAAATAAAGCACTTAAAAATATGACCTACCTGATGTAAACACCTAAATCCCTGACTGAGGTGAGAGGTGGTAACTGTCTTTGAGAGTCTCTGTAGGAAGATTTTGTCCTCCTAGTCTGAGTACTTGCATCAACAGAAATGAAAAAAAAGTTGAGCAGTCGAGTTCCTTTCACAAGTCTGTTACTTTTAATAAATACAGACTTCTAATAATATAGCTATTCCTGAAAACTGTAAGTCTTCTCCATTTATAACAGCAGAGACAGTTCCTCTGTATCAGAAGACAGATATGCATTGCATTGAGCAGGGTAGATGCTCTGAGACTTGTAAAACATAGTGGGATGTAAGGATTTATACACTACAAAATATAAGAAAAGTGGAAGGTAACCTCCCTTTAAGAAGACTATATGAGGAGCAAAGTAAAATAAGAAAAACTTAAAAATCAAGAAGCAGAGATGTTTTTTAAGAAAACTAAAATATTAGGTAGCATTGTTCACCTTTAGTTTCTCTTCTATGGAAACTAAAATAAGCTGTCACCTGGCATATGCTTCCAAAAGAGGTAGTGGTAAACTGCAGCTGTAGTCTTCAGCTTTTCTTAGCTAAACCAGGCCACTATTTTTGTTTTTAACTTATGTTCTTGCATGCCCATTGCTAAAAGTTGCTTCTGGTATATGTACTTTTTCGCAAAGCTAGCAGAGATCAGGAATCTTATTCAAGAAATAAAGCACTTTATACTTAAATTTCTCCCCCTATAATTTAGCATAAATTTAAATAGGAACACTTCCTGACCAAAAAGTGAAACACAATGGATTTTTTTTCTCTAAATATAAGCACTGACTGCTTTCTTTAAAGTAGTGAATAGCTAAGTACAATGAAAAAAAAAATCCTAGATAACAGTGTTAATTAAAATTTTAATTGTATCTGTATGAATTACCAAGGGCAGAAGAAAAATCATATACAGAACACTGCTTGATGTTTTGGGTTTCTTTTTTGTAACTTCCCCCCTTCCCCTCCCCCCCCCTCTTCTCTTTTAACTGCTTTTGGAAGCTCATTCAACTAAACTGGAGAGTGCAAGAGCATCCCCTGCAGGAACATTTCAGCCCACATTGATTTTTTTCTGTCCTACAGTTTTTTTTTCTTCTTTTAATTTGTATTCACTGTGCATGGTATACAGTAATTGTGTCTAGAGAATTAGAGAGGGATGGCTATTGCAGGGGTAATAAAATTACTATCAGTGTTCTAAGCTGGTAAAAGGATTGTGAGTTTCAGTCCAAGGATTTAAAAACACATGCTGAAATGTATATCGGGTTTTTTTTTCTGCAGCACTACTTATAGCTGTATTTTGCTTTGGGGTTATAAGTGAAATTGTTTAAAGCCAGCAAATGTTATTAAAAAAACTAACAGTAGAACTCTCTGAAAAAGCACCTCTAGGGTTCTACATGATAGCAACATATAAGTGTACACACATGTATATACACATTTTGAAGTAATCAAGCCGTCTCCTCATGTGACCTTAAATTCAGTGGGAACTGTATTCGGTGACTACAACAGTAGTTGCTATTTGCTATTCTAATTTATTCCCCCCCCCAGTATGTGCTTTTGGAATGAATCTCCCCAGCTTTACTTAAATAAAAAGGAAAAGAGGAAAAGTATCATTAGGCATCAACGTATGACAGATATGACCAAAGAGTCTGACCCATATCAGTAGTGACCTGCTGCATCACCTAGATGTACATAGGTCTATGGGGTCAGATAGGTTACACTCAAGAGTGCTGAAGGAGTTGGTGGCTGTGGTTACCAAGCCACTTTTCATTATTTATCAGTAGTCCTGGCTAACTGGGGAGGTCTCAATGGACTGGAGATTAACAAATGTGATGACCACCTACAAGAAGGGCCAGAAGGAGGATCCGGGGAACTACAGAGCTGTCAGTCTGACCACAGTGCCAGGGAAGGGCATGGAGCAGATAATCTTGAGTGTCATAACACATCATTTACCGGACAACCAGGTGATCAGGCCCAGTCAGAATGGGTTCATGAAGGGCAAGGCCTGCTTAATGAACCTCATCTCCTTTTATGATAAGGTGGCCAGCTGGATGAGAAAAAGGCTGTGGATGTTGTTTACTTGGACTTCAGTAAAGCCTTTGATACTACTGCCCACAGCATTCTCGTAAAAAATACTTGCCGAACTAGGCCTGGACAGGTGTACACTCTGCTGGATCAAACACTGACTGGATGGCTGGGCCCAGAGAGTGGTAGTGATTGTGGCTGGTCACAAGTGGGGTTACACAGGTGTCATTGTTGGGGCCACTCCTGTTTAATATTTTTGTTAATGATCTTGACAAGGAGATTGAGAGCACCCTCAGTAAGTTTGCAGATGACACCAAGTTAGATGGGAGTGTTGATCTGCTTGAGGGTAGAAAGGCTTTCCAGAGGGACCTGGACAGGCTGCTGTATCAATGGACTGAAGCTAGTTGTATGGGCTTCAACAAGGCCAAGTGCCGAGTCCTGCACTTGGACCACAACAACTCCATGCAATGCTACAGGCTTGGGGAGAAGTAGGTGGAAAGCTGCTCAGTAGGAAGGGACCTGGGGGTGTTGATTTACATCTGGCTGAACATGAGCCAGCAGTGTGTCCAGGTGGCCAAGAAGGCCAACGGCGTCCTGGCTTGTATCAAGAATACTGTACTCAGCACTGGTGAGGCTGTACTGTGTTCAGCTTTAGGCACCAGAGTATAAGAAATACATCAATGTGCTGTGCCAGATCCAGAGAAGAGCAACAAAGCTGGTAAAGGGTCTCGAGAATAAGTCTTATAAGGAGAGACTAAGGGACCTGGGGTTGTTTGGTCTGAAGAAAAGGAGGCTAAGGAGAGACCTTATCGCTCTCTACAAGTACTTGAAAGAAGGCTGCAGGTATGTGAGTGTTGGTTTCTTCTCACAAGTTGCAGCTGATAGGAGAAGAGGAAATGGCCTCGTGTTACGTCAGGGGAGTTTTAGGTTAGACACTAGGATAAACTATGCTGAAAGAGTTATAAAGGACTGGAATAGGCTTCCCAGGGAAGTGGTTGAATCACCATACCTGGCTGTATTTAAAAGCAGTCTAGATAGGGTGCTCAAGGATATGGCATAGAAGTGGGCCTGGTAGAGACAGACAACAGCTGGACTTGGTGGTCTTAAAGGTCTTTTCCAACCATAATCATTCTGTGATTCTGTGTGTTGCTTCAGGGAGTGATTATATAAAAATGTAGTAAATATAGTCTATAGTAAATATAGACATATTAGACTAAATATAGACTAAATATAGTCTAAATATAGACAATATTTTCAAGTCCTGATAAAGTGCAGTGGAGTTTATAATATTCTGAGGGTAACATCTTAATGAGCACAGATATAATATTAAAAGTTTTAGTAATAATTTTTAAAATAAAATTCAAAAACAAAGATCAGATAAATTATATCTTTTTTTCTCTGGAGATGTCTATATCATCTGTATGTATTCTGCCTGCCTACAAAAACTAAGATGTAAATCTGTAAAACTGGCTTCAGCACAAGATGCCAGAAAGAAATTTACTTCTATTCTATTTGACCTTATTTCTACAGAAAGATCCATCCTCCCAATCTTAACTGAAACAACAGATCCTCTGAAATTTGTACTCATTCAAACAACATGAATCAAATTACTTAATTGAAAATGACTTCATGTTGGTTTAAGAAGGAGAAATTGCTTGTGGAATCTGCTATTTTTTTCTGCTTTCCCTGAACACATTAGAAATCCAAAGTCCTATATATAGAAGAATTTTTGTATTTAATATTCCTCGACAGAATAATACCTGATCATGACCTGGGACTTGAAATGGAATCCAGTGAAATGTAGAGGGTTTGGTTTTTGTGGTTTCCCTCACAAATAGCTGGTAGTAGTCAGTGGCAAGCCTTTCCCTTGTCCCTTTTTGGTTCATTAGCATTCCCTGCACAGAGATCTGAAATCCTAGCAGAAGAAGAGCTGCTTGAAACCCCAGCTTCCCATAATACACAGTGAAGCGCGTACTACTCTACTTAAGGAAAAAGTTTCTGTTATTTACGTTTAAAAGAAAATATTTGTTTTCAGACCCCTTTGAACCAGTGCATAATAAATTTATCCCGTCCTTAAGATATAGCAATTGATGAGCAGGAAACTGAAATGTTGGGTACAGTTCCTAAATCCCACATTAGATATTACCCAACAATTTACAGATAAAATTTTCTTCAAAATTTGTCTTTGAGTTTCCTCACTAATTTACTGAGATTTTACACAGAATAATGCTATAATCAGTAGTTTGGAGTTAACATGAACTTCTTAGTTCATCAGTAGGGGTCTCCAAGCAGTATTCTATCCCACTGTTGTACCAAAGCATGTTGTTATTTTGCACTCCAAATTTTGTGATATTGTCACACTGGGACCTATTTTCACCATTCATCCTCTTGCAGACTATTTTGGAACTTCAGGCTCATAGGCAAAACACATCTAATTTCCAGATGAAGTTTCTTCTCTAACAATCTGTAGCCAGCTGCTGATATATGTATGCTGTTCTTTGGACTATGGTGTTGCTTTTTCTTTCTTGCATTTGTTCTCCTGCCATATTTAAGAAAGAGGAAAAAAGCACTAATTGCTGGCTTATGTTCTGAGACTTATCTTGATCTTTGATTATTATAGTATCTCTTCATTATATCTCTCCCAGATATATTTAAATATTTTTATGATCTAGATAGTCAGAACTGCACACAAAAGCACACTTGAACTAATTCCTTAGGATATTTCATTCTTCCCTTACTGTATACGCTTCCTTCATATGTTCCAAAATTATCAGACATTTTTTACAGTCACATATCATTGTTTCCATTTGCTAGCCTCTTCCATTGAAAAAATGGCCAAGTAACATTTTTTGATCTATGTGCTATAAGGATTTTAAATAATTTAGCACCATACACTTACCTGCTGAATCTATTTAAATGATCATTTATTTAACTGTCTCAGAGGATTTTGCCCTCAAAAGTTAAGGTCGAATTTGCTAGTTCGCAATGTATCCTCAGGCTTTTATATTCTATTTAATATTTACATCTTCCCCTTTTACGCTTTTTCACTTAGCCTGAATTGTAAAATATGGTTGTGCTTTGTGCTGCATTACTAGCAGAAGACTTCAGATGTCTAAATGTAGGTAACTAGCATCATTTGAATGCCCTAGTATATCTGAAAGACACAGTCTATGGAAGAGCCTTTCTGGCCTGACAGCTGGAGGTCAGTTAGCTTACTTTGAGATGTCCACAGCAGAAGCAATGTTGATATTTAGAGAACTACATCAGACTTCAAATTTTATTTGTAAATTATCAGATTTGTTAATGATCTAGGGCCATTTTGGGCTTTGTAGGGTGTACTACTTGGGCTCCAACCACTCTTGAAGAAAGATGCAGGTTTCCAATATATTCTTTGTCCTATAAACCTATCTGGCGCTAGTGCCTTACATAACTTAGCAAGTTGCAAATGTCACTAGTTGCCCATGTTTAAGTAACTGCCCAAAGCACTAAAGGTTTTGAGCTTTATATTGTAGACACAGGAGTGTTCACGTAGGCCAGGCATTTAAAATTCTATACGTATATCACAAAGAGTCAGTAGATCAACAAGGATCTTTTGCTAATAGACTGCGGAGGTCTATTTACATCAACTAAAAGTAGTCATCAATGTATAGCTATCTGCATCATTCTCCAGACTCTATTGACATTTTCATTGGGATATTACAGCATTTTCCTAGAATTGGGTGTGCAGTGTCACTTCAAATGTTTCTACGCTAAGATATGTAGGCTAAGAGATCTAACATGTATGACACAAAGCAGATGGGTGAAGCATGGTTCTGTAGCAGCATCTGAAAGCCATGTGGGATCAGGATCATACAGTATAGAATTGTTTTGATTGGAAGAGACCTTTAAGGTCGTCAAGTCCAACCATCAACCTAGCACTGCCAAGTCACCACTAAATAATGTCCCTCAGCGCCAGGTGAGGGTGGAGCTGCAGCCACAGTGGGGGATTTAAATGCCTCAGGAGTGCAGGGATCACACAGAGCAAACTCAAGAAAGGGGGAATGGTGAGTCACTCAGATGCGAGGAGACACGTGAACAGTTGGTTGCAAGGGCAGCACTAGCCATGGTTGCAACCCAGGTGAAAACTATTGTCAAAAGAAATGCGGCAACCCAGACAGAAGGCCCACACAAACATGCAGGTGTCCAGGTCTCTGGCTGCAGAGTGTGCCAGAGCCCGGCATTTTTAATGGAGGGTGACCAAGACCACACCTGTGTTCGATGTGACCAGGTGAATTATCTGCTCAGCATGGTGGCTGAGTTGAAGGAGGTAATGGAAAGATTGGGGACTATAAGAGAGTGTGAGAGAGAAGTAGACTGGTGGTGCCAGGCGTTATGTCCTGGTTTGAGTTAGAACCAAAATAATTCTGTTCAGTCATTTTACTTTTCAGCTGAGTCTTTTCTAACTAACTGCACTTTCTGAAATTAACTGCATGTTTTTTGCAGACAGTGTCTGCTTTTAGCAGTGATAACACTTGATGTTTAGCGTTACTACCAAGGATTGGTGTGCAGACCAAGGTCACTGCTAACTCTTGTGTACCACATTGGGGGTGCAGAAAGTGAAAGGTGGAACCTGTGGGGAGGAGCGGTCAGGATGGGTGACCCTAAACTGACCAACGAGGCATTCCATCCCATATACATCATATTCAGTATAAAGCTGAGGGATCAAGAGGGTCTGGAGGCTTTTTGCCCTTTTTTGGCTTTTTGCCTTTTTGGCCCCTTTGCCCTTTTTCCTTCTCACTGATCCTTCCACTGGCCTTTGCTTCCCTTGGGGACCTTCTTCCCTTCTTGGACCATCTTGTGCCTTTGATCTTGATTCATGTGTTCCTGAACCCAGCTCCTGAACCTGGTTCCCATCTGCAGCTGAGCCCATTCTGGGACTTTGCCAGTGCCTGCACAGCCCCAGTAATGACGGTGACATAATTGCCATCACGGGGAGGTTGGGTTTGATACTGGTTTTGTATATATTTGTATATATTCCATTTTATTATTATTATCTTCATTAAAGCTGTCTTAGTTTTCTTTTCTAATCCAGAAGTCTCTCTCTCTCATTCCCTTCCTCTCCCATTTGTGATGGGAGGGGGCCATAAGTCTCTCTCCCTTATCCTCTTTCTCTTCCTCTATTTGGGGGCAGGAAAGAGGGGTTAACAGAGAGTGTCTGTTGTAGGTCTGGTGAATTGAACCTAAACCTTAACACACTACCATCCCTTGGGCAAAGGCAGCAGGTAAAGGCTCCACGAGAAGCAGAGTAACCCCTACCCTCTTGTCACCAGGTAAAAGAAGGGGACCTAAGAGATGGGGGGAATGGAAGCAGGTTCCTCCCCACCTCCCTCACCTTCCCGGTTGCCCTTACACAACAGGTTTACAGCTCTGGAAGTTGAGGGCCAGGTCAATCAGAATGGAGAGGAAGGTGCATCTGGGGAATTGCACAGGGTGAATCAGTCACCCCCACAACTTAGGACTAGTTCAATTAAAAAAAAAAGGAAGGTACTAGTAGTAAGTGATACCCTTCTGAGGGGAACTGCTGCCTCCCTGAGGCCTGGGTTAGGGATGTTGTAAGGAAACTCCAAGTCTCATAATGCCTTTGGACTACTACCCACTTCTGGTAATGTAGATTGGCAATGATGAGGTTGAGGAGGAATGGCCAAAGGCAATCAAGAGGGACTTCAGTATGCTGGGGCAGATGCCACAAGGATCAGGTGTGCAGGCTGCATTTGGCTCAATCCCCTCAACTGCAAAGAAAAATACTAAGAAGTTTAGAAAAACACAACAGATAAATACCTGACTGAAAGGGGGGTGGTGCCAACAGTTCAATTTTCTGTTTTTCAGCCATGGGGAGGTCTACACAGCACCTGGCCTACTGAGATCAGATGGGGCTCAGATGACTGCAAAGGGAAAAAGGATCCTGGGACATGAGCTGACAGAGTTCATTGAGCGAGCTTTAAATTAGATATGAAAGCAGAAGGGGATAAAACCAGATCGGATGAAGACGACCCTGGGAATGGCATAGCAACATTGGGAGCGATACCACTAGCCCAGCTGAAGTGCAACTGTACTTCATCGGGGGCTCCATTTACTTCATCAAAGGCCCAGCTCAAATGCCTTTATGTGAACACCTATAGCCTGGGCAATACACAAGAGGAGCTGGAGATGCTTGTGTGCCTCCAGTGCTATGATCTGATTGGCATCACAGAGACATGGTGGAATGACTCCTATGATTGATGTGTTAGACTAGAAGGGTATAAGCTCTTCAGGAAGCACGGGCAGGGGAGGCAAGGAAGGGGTGTTGCACTCTATGTCAATGAACAGCTGGATTGCATGGAGCTCCATCTGTCGAGTGATGACAACAGGACTGAATGCCTATGGACCAGGGTGAAAGGAAAGGAAGGAGGTGTTCAAGGCCAGGTTGGAAGAGGCCTTAGCAACCTAGTCTAGTTGAGAGGTGTCCCCGACTATGGCAGGGAGGTTGGACTAGATGATCTCTAGTGTCCCTTCCAACCTAAGCCATTCTATGATTCTATCACTTGTTACCTGGCAGAACAGACCAACACCTACCTCTCTACAGCCTCCCTTCAGAGAGTTGTAGAGGGCAATAAGGTCTCCCCTCAGCCTCCTTTTCTCCAGAATAAAAAACCTCAATTCCGTCAGACACTCCTCAGAATACTCCTCACCAACTTTGTTGCTCTGCTTCAGACACACTGCAGCACCTCAATGTCCTTCTTGTACTGAGTGGCCCAAAACTGAACACAGTCCTGAAGCTGCAGCCTTATGAGTGCCAAATTCAAGGGCACGATCACTTCTCTAGTCCTATTGACCACACTATTTCTGATACAAGCCAGGATGCTGTTGGCCTTCTTGGCCACCTGGGCACACTGCTGGTACATATTTAGCTGGCTGTTGACCAACACCCTCAGATGCTTTTCTGCCAGGCAGCCTGTCTTGCATTAAGGACTGGGCCAGCCACAGGACAAATGACAGATGCTCTCTGTTAATCTCTCTCCCAAGGGGAAAAGAAAAGGCATAAGGGAGAGAGATTTCTGGATTGAAAAGAAAAGTAGAATGGCTTTAATGAAAATGATAACAATAAAATGAAATATATGCAATATATCGAACCTAACCTCCCTGATGGCAATTACATCACCACCAGTACTGGTGCTGTGGGCAGGCACCATGGTCAGACTGACAAGCCTGTAGTTCCTCGGATCCTCTTTCTATCCCTTCTCTTAGATGGGCATTGCATTTACTAACCTCCAGTCAACTGAAACCGCCCCAATTAGCCAGGACTGCTGATAAAGGATGGACAGTGGCTTGGTGAGCACTTCTGCCAGCTCCCTCAGTACCATTGGGTGGATGCCATTTGGTCCCATAGACTTGTGTGTCTGAGTGATGTAGTAGGTCACTGATTATTTCCTCTAGGATTATGGGGGCTTCATAACATGAAGTTGTTATAATATGAGTGCTCAGGGGGCTGGGCACTCAGAGAACAACTGGTCTTACTGTTAAATACAGAGAAGAAGACATTAAGTACCTCAGCCTTTTCCTTATCCTTGGTCAGTAGGCTTCTTGCCTCATCCAATAAAGGTTGGAGCTTCTGCATGTTCCTCCTTTTGTTGTTAATGTATTTCTATTTTAGGAAAGCTAAATCCCAGGTAGAATTAAATCTGACCAGGGACATCAAGGGTAACAAGAAAAAATTCTGCAGGTATGTCAGTAATGAAAGGAAGGTTAGGGAAGATGTGGGCCCTCTCTGGAATGAAACAGAAGACCTGGTCACAAGGGATATTGAGAAGGCTGAGGTAATCAATGACTTCTTTGCCTCAGTCTTCACTGACAAGAGCTCTAGCTACACCACCCAAGTTGCAGAAGGCAAAGGCAGGGGCTGGGAGAAGGAAGACCTGCTCACTGTAAATGAAGGTCAGGTTCGAGACCATCTAAAGAACCTGAAGGTGCACAGGTCCATGGGACCCAATGAGATCCATCCACAGGTCTTGAGGGAACCAGTGAATGAAGCTGCTAAGCCACTTTCCATCATATTTGGAAAGTAATGACAGAATGACGAAGTGCCTGTTGACTGGAAAAGAGGAAACATTACTCCCATTTTTAACAAGGGAAGAAAGGAAGACCCAGACAACTACAGGCCAGTAAGTCTCACCTCTGTGCCTGGCAAGATCATGGAGCAGATCCTCCTGAAGGGTCTGCTAAGGCACATGGAAAATGAAGTGATTGGTGGCAACCAGCATAGCTTCACCAAGAGTAAATCACACTTGAACATTCTGGTGGCCTTTTACAAAGGAGTTACAGTATTGGTGGATAAGTGAAGAGGAACTGACATAATCTACCTGGATTTGTGCAAAGCATTAGACACTGTCGCACATGACATCCTGGTCTCTAAACTGGAGAGACATGGATCTGATGGATGGACCAGTCAGTGGATAAGGAATTGGCTGAGTGGTCACACTCAAAGAGCTGCAGTAAACAGCTTGATGTCCAAGTGGAAACCATTGGCAAGTGGTGTTCCTCAGGGATTGGTACAGTGGCTGGTCCTGTTTAACGTCTTTGTTGGTGACATGAACAGTGGAATTAATTACTCCCTCAGCAAGTTTGTGGATGACACCAAAATGTATGGCGTGGTCGACATGCTGGAGAGAAGGGATGCCATCCAGAGGGACCTTGACAGGCTTGAGAGGTGGACTCCTGAAAACTTCATAAAGTTCAACAAGGCCAAGTGCGAGGTCCCACACCTGAGTGGGGGCAATCCCAAGCACAGACACAGGCTGGGCAATAAGTGGATTCAGAGTAGTCCTGAGGAGAAAATCTTGGGTGTGCTGGTTGATGAAAAGCCCAACATGAGCCAATGATGTATGTTTGCAGCCCAGAAAGCCAACTGTATACTGGTGTCGAGGATAATGTCAGTCCACTGGACCTAAAACAGATGCTCTCTGTTAACCCATCTTTCCCCCAAAAAACACAGGAAGAGAAAGAGAATAAGGGAGAGAGACTTATGGATGGCACCCCTCCTCTCCCAAAAGGGAATCATAGTGACTTACAGATTAGAAAACTAAA
>VZZY01018257.1:0-31977 GCA_013400335.1 Eurystomus gularis
ATGATTTGTCTCTTGCAGGCAGCAGAACTGGCAGCCCCATACACGCAGTGGGGCAGCTCCAGACGTTGCTGCTTCACTCTGCTGTGCTTGATGTCCTCACGCTTGCCATTGCACTTGGTTATCTGTCTGTCCGTGTAGAACTGCCAAAGTAGCTGTGCTCAAAGCGAAGGGAACCAAATCCATCCGAGCTGGTTTTACCCCCGCAGCACCAAGAGCGCGTGTCCGCGGTGCGATGCCCGGCTGCTCTTCCACACCGTTGGCTGCAGCTTGAAGCTTCTGTTGTGTGTCACGTCTCAAGATGTATTTCATCACGTGCAGTTGCATCTCAACAGGGCTCGGCTGCCATCCTGGGAGGATCTGGGACCATGGTCTCGCATCAGACCTGGTGTTGGTCCTTCAGGTCCTCTGACCTCACAGTTCACATACCAAAGGGTGGTTTTACCTGTCCTAGAAGGCAAAGAAACATTGTGTGCGAAAGCTCCTGAGATCCATGGCTTAAGAGTGCTCTGTGCTGTTACTTGAGGACTAGGAGTATTAAAGCTGCCCGGATAATCCGTGTAGCTTCTAATTTCAGTCACTTTATTTTAGAGCTGGAGTAACGTGAGTGTCCTGAAGATCTCCTGGACGTGCTTTCGAGGGTGCTCTGCTCTGCCGTGGGTGCTCAGCTGCTCTGTGGCTCTGCAGAGGTCCCTCGCACGTGTTGTTCTCCTCAGTGGCGTTGGCGGCACCTGGAGCTTTTCCCTGGTGGCCATTGTTCCCCCATCTCCTCTCTCGGTGTGCAACTCCTGATGAAGGAGCTCCTGCAAGGGCAGGACTCAAACTCATTTCCAAGAGTGGCTTGTGCTTGTTGATAACCACCATGCTTAAATTGTGGTGTACAAGATCTCCTTTATTCCTCCTCCTGGTTATTTTATCTATTCACCTATCTTGTCTTGCATAAGATTATGCTTTTCTGCGATCTAGTGTAGCGTTTACTTCTCCAAGACCGTGGGACACATTGGGTTATTGTAGAAGACAGCATAGAATGATGGAATGGTTTGGGTTGGAAGGGACCTTTCAAGGTCATCTGGTCCAACCCCCTGCAGGGAGCAGGGACATCTGCAACTAGAGCAGGTTGCTCAGAGCCCCGGCCAACCTCACCTGCAATGGTGCCAGGGATGGGGCAGCCACCACCTCTCTGGGCAACCTGGGCCGGGGTCTCACCACCCTCAGAGTGAAGAATTTCTTCCTTCTCTCTGGTCTCAATCTCTCTCTTTGAGTTTCAAACCATCCCCCCTTGTTGTGTCCGAACAGGCCCTGCTCAAAAGTCCCTCCCCATCTTTCTGCCAGGCCCCTTGAAGTCCTGCAAAGCCACCAGAAGGTCTCCCTGGTGCCTTCTCTTCTCCAGGCTGAACAACCCAACTCTCCCAGCCTGGCCTCCCAGCAGAGCTTCCAGCCCTCCCATCATCTCCGGGGCCTCCTGTGGCCCCGCTCCAGCAGGTCCATGTCTCTGCTGTGCTGAGGACTCCAGAGCTGGAGTCCTGATAGTAATAAGGCTACTTTGTAAAAACTTGCACCACGTTGCGTGAGGCTCCTGAACCTCACCTGAAACCTTTCATTCCTCGATCTTGAATCCTCACAAAGCAGCACGGGGTTGGTCATAGCGGAGTAGATTGTAAGGCGACTTTGTCTGACCCCTTACTAGAGCAGGGTTCTTCTGGGAGCTGACGTGCAAGCTCTGGGAGGTGTTCAAAACTCTGGGAGGAGTTCCTGAAGCTGAGAGCTGGGCTCGGAGCGCAGCTCTTCACACGCCCTTGGTGAGCTCCCAGTGGCATGTGCAGAATCCCAGAGCGCTGGCGATTACGGTTTTATGGTTTGCACGTGGGATTCGCTGTGAGCTCCTGGTTCTTTTTATAGAGAGACTATTCCGGGGATGTTTCTCCGAGGGGATTTCTGACCTTTGAACGCGAAGCCATCACGTCGGGGAGCAGCGCAGAAATTCCAAAGTGACTTTGCTTGGGGAGCGTTGTTAAAATTCAGCCATTTCCTGGTCTCGGATGTTGGTTCTTGGGCTGATTGGTCGTTGCCGAGAGATCTGTTTTGGTGGGGTGGCCTCTTGGTGCACTTGCATCTTGGCATTGTCAGAGAGGGTGCAAGAGCCATGACACCCTTCAGAGATTGCTCTCCCGGAGCTTGCCAAGAGAAGCACCTTCAGATGAACTGAAATTGGGAAAAGCCCTTTCCAGAACAGAGTCATGCCACATGCCAGAAATTTGGGAACGTGGATTTGGGTGTTGATCCAACGAGGCTGGTGTTAGGTCTAAAAGAGGTGGTAGAAGATGAGGCAGAAAAAAAAGCATGGAGAGGGTTATGCAAATAAGAAGTAACCGGAGCAATGGAGTCTTTTATTGGCTGGTAATAATCAACGTTAATTGTCTTTATGAGACTATGCAAACATTAATGAAGCTGCTACGACCTGTGAGGCAGGTAAGGAGGAGCAGTCGGGTTGATGCGCAGGAGAACCGACGATGATGCTCCAATCTGTGGGCGCTGAGGAGTCTGGTGGGTTTTGCTTGGGCTCTTCGCCAACATCTGCACAAGAAGCCCCATGTGATGCGTTGCCTTGAAGTTACCTTCTGGTTTTTAACCAGAAATGGGGCTGCTGGTGTAGTTGAATATTTATGAACTATTTGAAGGTCAGCTTTGAAAACAAACCGAGTTTGATGGTTTTCTTTTCAATTATAAGTGTCCACAATTTGGACTAGAAGGGGATGTTGTCACAACAGCTTGGCAGCCCCACGGGACTGCCAAGAAGTTACATAGTAGAGTAGAAGTTAGGTTGGGGCAGGTCCAGTGGAGGCCCCGGAGATGATGGGAGGGCTGGAAGCCCTCTGCTGGGAGGCCAGGCTGGGAGAGTTGGGCTTGTTCAGCCTGGAGAAGAGAAGGCTCTGGGGAGACCTCATTTTGGCCTTCAGTATCTGAAGGAGGACAACAAGAAAGCTGAGGAGGGACTTTTTATGAAGGCTTGTAGAGATAGGACAAGGGTGATGGCTTCAAACTGGAAGAGGGGAGATCAAGATTAGAAATTAGGAAGATGTTCTTCACTATGTGGTTGGTGAGACCCTGGCCCAGGTTGCCCAGGGAGGTTGTAGATGCTCCATCCCTGGAGATGTTCAAGATCAGGTTGGGTGGGGCTTTGAGCAACCTGCTCTAGTGGGAGTTGTCCTTGTCCCTGTCAGGGTAGTTGGAACTAGGTGATCTTGAAGGTCCCTTCCAACCCNATAGTTGGAACTAGGTTATCTTGAAGGTCCCTTCCAACCCAAACCATTCTATGATTCCATGATAAATGTCTCTGGAAATGGAGGATGTGGGAGGAGTAATTGATATTGCAATAAAGTCTTAGAGCTGCTCTAAGTCTTGTGTATGTGCCTGGACATCTCCTGGACTATCAGCTGCCTATAACACCGTGACAGTGCCAAAAGGCCCCAGGTGGGATTTGAAGAGGTGCAGTAAGTGTCTTGGCCAAAGGAGAGAGAAGATCTGTCATGGCCGTTTTGGCCATCGTGGTGTGCAAGTGCTGCATGGGGACATCCTGAGGAGGATCAGCAGCACATCTTCCATGACATGATCATCTTTAAGGTCCCTTCCAACCCAAGTTATTCTACGATTCTATGACATCCCTCTGCATCACCCAGGCAGGCTGTGGTAGAACCTCTTGGCCCGAAGAGCTGAAACCACCTGTCACGAGCTTGCTGAATGTCAGGAGGCCAAGGATTCAAGTCATATTGTTGGCCTGATACATATGGAGGAGAAAAGAGCCGGTTATCCTCGGAAGATCTGGAGAAGGAGAGTCCTGAAATAACTGTGCTGTGAACTGGGACAGTTGTTGTTGCTGGAACAGGTCGGTAATAGTAGGAGGCTGGTCTGGGAACGTGGAGAACGAACGTCACTCCTGCCGCGGTGTCAGGTTGTCGTTTGTTAGTATTTGCCTTTGGAGCCAAGGTTCTCTTCTGACTTTTTGGATGAACTTGGTGTTAGAAGTTGAAGGGTGGGATTTTCTAAAGCACATCTCTGGGGGTTTTGCTGAGCTGCCTCTCAGAAGCTCTTTAGGGACCTGTGGCTGTCCGCAGTGATGGGTTGTCGCTGGGTGTAAATCATCCCATCTCTCTTTAGTCTCGTGCTGGGCTCTGCAGTTTGAAAAAACTCAGCTGATAGTCACAAAATGGAAAAAAAAATCCATTGAGGCTTCAGCTGAGCCTATGCTGGGGAGCAGAGGGCTTCCTTCCTTGGATCTGCTGCTTTAGGTGCTGCTGGTTGGAGTGGCTCCTCACCAGTTTCTCCTTCCAGGTTCCCCTTCCCAATCCTGCTTCTCTCCAAATGCTCCGAACAAAATCACTTGCTAAAAATGCTGAAGCTGAAGTGGGTTGTCCCACCCAAGGCAGGCAGCAGATTGCAAACGCAGTTACGCTCCTACATCTGCTGCAGGTTGCTCAGGGCAATGTCCTAAAGCTGGTGAGATGCATCTCACCACGTCCCGTGCAGCTGTCCTCACCACTGAGCAGAACCTGGCTGCTCTGGTGGGTCTGGAGGCCAAAGAGACCTTTCTGCTCCAAACCACACTGTGGAGGCATTTTTCTCAGTGGAAAGGCTGGTTCTGCTACCTTTGGTATGGAGGGTGGGTGGTGCAAGGTCCTTCTTGACTTAAGAATGACTCTCTTCTTGTAAATAAGTGTCAGAGGGAGAGGTTTGGAAGCAATATTTAATGATGAAATGGAGACCTGGCAGTTTTACGTAAGATTCTTGCAGTTTTTTCTCATTGGTGAAGTTCTCGCTGGTATTTCTGGCCCTACTTTAATTTCTTTTCATGGATCGAATGTTCATCGTACTGGGAAGCTGACACCTTGGGCTCCTCTCCGTGTGACCTTTCCCCAAGTGCAGTAATGGAATAGCAAGGAAAGAAGGGCTTTGAGGGAAGACTCCTCTCACTTTCATGATCTTCGTTTATCCATTTAACCAACACAAGGAGAAACTATTTGCCCTCTTCCTCTAAAATGGGTCAATGTTTCTTGACCTGCTTCTTGACCCATAGAGCAGCGAGGACAGAAGATGCCATCAGTTCCCCTTGGAAATCCTTATTTTAGTTCTACTTTTTGATGGCTCTTCCTCCTGAAATTGTCGATGCTGTTCTTCTGCAAGGCTTGCTGGAGCTGGGTATGTCGAGACACAGCATTCACTGGGGCTGTCATGTGCTGGAGTGTGTGGTGGCCTCTGGGGAAGGCAGAGGGGCTTGGAACCAGGATGGGGCCTGACTCAGACCTTTAGAAATCATGGGGAGGATGGGTGTTGGGTTTTGAAGGACTTGCCTTCACCCGTCTTGCCCAGGTGGCCAAGAAGGCCACCAGCGTCCTGGCTTGGATCAGCACCAGTGTGGGCAGCAGGAGCAGGGCAGGGATTGTCCCCCTGGACTGGGCACTGGGGAGGCCCAACCTCCAATGCTGGGGTCAGGTTTGGGCCCCTCACTCCAAGAAGGACCTTGAGGGGCTGGAGCGTGGCCAGAGAAGGGCAACGGAGCTGGGGAAGGGTCTAGAGCAGGAGTGTGGTGAGGAGCGGCTGAGGGACCTGGGGGGGTTGAGCCTGGAGCAAAGGAGGCTCAGGGGAGACCTTCTGGCTCTGCACAACTCCCTGCCAGGAGCTTAGAGCCAGGTGGGGTCGGGCTCTTCTCCCAAGGAACGAGTGACAGGACAAGAGGAAACGGCCTCAAGTTGTGACAGGGGAAGTTCAGGTTGGAGATGAGGAAGAATTTCTTGATGGGAAGGGCTGTGAAGGGCTGTGCCAGGCTGGGCAGGGCAGTGGTGGAGTCCCCATCCCTGGAGGGGTTTCCAAGCCGTGGAGATGTGGTGCTGAGGGACATGGGTTAGTGGTGCCCTGGCAGTGCTGGGGAACAGTTGGACTTCATCTTCAAGGTCTCTTCCATCCCAAACAATTCTATGTTTCTTTGATTCTGTATCTTTGGACTTGAGCAGAGGTTTTGCTCCGTGCAATGAAGAACATTGGCTTTTTGGCTGTCACAGGTTGTAAAGTCCCATCCCTCTGAGAAGCAGATGTTGTGCCTGTTTTTTACAAGTGGTCATGGTTTTGTTTCTTCTGCTTGTCTTGGTTCTGGGGGGAATTCAGCATTGTCCATGTCTGTCCATACTCCTGCCCTCCTGGTACCTCTTCCTTTAGTGGAGAAACAGGAGGAGAATGCTGGTTGGCCTTCATCCCAGGTTCATCTTCCCTCCATCATCAAGATCTGATGGTAGCACCTGTCCTGGGTCAGGATAGAAGCTCCTCATGCCTTGCAGGGAAGCGATGTGTCTGAAGACAAGTGTTGGGACTCCTTGCATGGCCAGGAGCTTGATCCAATGGCCTCACATGGTAGTTTGGGAACCACCACCGGGCTGTGACTCTGGTGGGTATTATTAGCAGTGATGTGGTCACACTGAAGCCACAGAAACATCTCTTGGCATTTGTGCACTAGCACTGTAAAATTATCCTGCAAAGAGAGGGAAGCACGATCACTTGGGTGCTGAAAGGAGACCCAGGGCTAGTGGTGGTTTCAGCTCTGGATTTGTGCTGGGGAGTTTCCAGGAGCACCATCTGGTGAGCTGAGCTTCCATGAGGCTTGTGTGATGTATGGAGTTCTGCAGGACGTCCAGGAGCTCAGGGGGTTGCGATCAGCAGTGCAGAGTCTAGTTGGGGGCCTGTAGCTTATGGAGTTCCACAGGGGTCAGAACTGGGTTTGGTCTTGTTCCACAGGAACGCATCCAGATGGGTCTTGAAAGTCTCCAGAGAAGGAGACTCCACAATCTCTCCGGGGAGCCCATTCCAGTGCTCGTGACAGAGCACTTGATTTCAGGTTTCTTATTGAGGAGTGGCTCTCTTGAGCCATCCAGGTAGCTGGTGGGAATGTTCTTCTTGTAATCCTCTCTTAGGTTTTCAACACCATAACCTTAGATGACCATAAGTTCCCTGTGAACTTCAACCAAGCGAAAGTCTGGTCATTGTGTTTCCACGGTTTAAGTTCCCTCCTACTGTCCCCACCCCAAAGAGGGGCATTTATTTGGATCAGACCCATGAGAAGATTTCACCTCTGGTGCAAGAACGGTGGTTTTGGCTCCTTGGGTCCCCCTTGAGACCCTGGTGGTGTCAGTTCCTGCAGCTCTAACCATGGGATGCCATAGTGAGGTAGGGTTTGGGTGCCTCTTGGTGCCATCTAGCCCCACACTGAGCATCCAGAGCTGCCTGTCAGTGTAGTGCTGGAGGATCCTTTCTCCTCTAGCACAGACAGCTTCATGTTTGGGGTCTTTGGGGAGGTGGAAGAAGTGGGTGGTTGCCAAACTCACCCAACTGGATCACCCAAACGGGCAATACAAGCAGATAAACCACATGCGCTGGTGCTCGTGCGTAGCTTCAGCTGTGAAAATACTTATTTAGAGTAACTTCACTGTAGCTGCTGTAAGTGAATGAGCAGGGGGGTTGGGTGAGATGATCTCCAGAGGTCCCTTCCAACCCCTACCATGCTGTGAGCATGGCTTGGGTGGTGGAAGACGTGTGAGTTGGAGGAGGGAGGTTGATTTTTCCAACTGGGGAAACATCCTGCAAGCAGCAAACTTCCAGAAGTCACTTTGAAGGTAAAGAGCTTAGAATCATAGAATCGTTTATGGATGCAAGCGAGAGCACGGGAAGTTCCACCTTAACATGAGGAACTTCTTGACTGTGAGGGTTCCAGAGCACTGGAACCAGCTCCCCGTAGAGGTTGTGGAGTCTCCTTCTCTGGAGACCTTCAAGACGCATCTGGATGTGTTCCTGTGCAACCTGCCCTAGATTCTCTGGTCCTGCTTGGCAGGGGGGTTGGACTCGATGATTTCCAGAGGTCCCTTCCTACCCCTCACATTCTATGATTCTGTGATTTAGGTTGGAAAAGACCTCTAGGATCATCAGGTCCGACCTTCATCCAACATCTCCCTGACCCTTAGACCATGTCTCAAAGTGCCTCATCTACTTGTTTTTTGAACACCTCCAGGGACGGTGACTCCACCACCTCCCTGGGCAGCCTGTTCCAATGTCTAACCTCTCCTTCAGTAAAGAACTTCTTCCTGAGATCCAACCTAAACCTCCCCGGGCACAAATTGAGGCCATTACAAGAAAAGGCACCTAAGAGACAACGCTTTCCTCTCCTTCCTTCCCATCCATTCCGGGCTTTGTAGAGCGACGGATAAAAAGGGGGGGAAGGCAAAAAAAACCCAGACCCCCAACAACCAACCCCCCAAGCCACCCACAATAATCTATAGCGACTGTCACCCAGCAAACTACTCCCATTTCATAGGGATGGGTTGGGTGTCAGCGCGCGATCGATGGCTCTCGCACAATAATTATAAAAACTAGCGGGTTGTGTTGCTTGAGTGAGTTTCAGAAGAGTAGGGTCTCAATCTTTCCTCTAATAGGGCTTTGACAGTCCGCGGCGCAGAGGCTTCGTCTTCGGCTTGACAGTGTTGTCATTAAACACCAGGTAGCGTGGAACAACAGAGAACACGGGTTGGGAGCGCCGGGGAACACGCGGCTTTGACAGGCGTGATTTGTCATCGAGGAGCTGCCCAAACTCCTCAGCCTGCAATACGGACGCCTGCTTAAAGTGACTTATTGCCCCTGTCTGCGGCTGCGGTTGTGATTTGATAATCGGTAAATGTTTGTCAAAGATGAATTCCCTCCCGGATTCAGGGCTGTGCTGGAAAAGCAAATGAAAAGCTGGAGCGGAGGGAAAAAAAAAAACCAACCCCAACGTATCGGATGGATTAAAGACCGAGGTGGGATGAGGATGATGGAAACAACAGGTTTCCCAGCTAAGTTGCCCTCTGTCCTTCGAGGAGGTGAAGCGTCAAGGCTTGGGATGATGCTGCTTCGTTGGCGTGGTGGGATGGAGGCTGTCGTCAGCGCGGGGACCGGGGGAGCTGCGTCCTCTGTCACAGAACCACGGAATGGTAGGGGTTGGAAGGGACCTCTGGAGATCATCTAGTCCAGCCCCCCTGCCCAAGCAGGTTCATCTAGGCAAGGTCACACAGGAACACGTCCAGACGGGTCTTGAAAGTCTCCAGAGAAGGAGACTCCACAACCTCCCTGGGCAGCCTGTTCCAGAGCTCTGTCACCCTCACATTACCTGTCATATTTGAATCACAGAATCACCATGGTTGGAAAAGACCTTTAGGATCATCAAGTCCAACTGTTAGCTCTCTCTACCAGGCCCACTTCTCCACCGTAGCCCTGGCCACTCTATCTAGGTGGCTTTTAAATGCATCTAGGGATGGCGATTCAAGAAGTTGTGGCGATTCAGAAATTGTAGCAGTCCGGTGAAGTTCCCACCGGCTGGAAAAGGGGAAACATGATCCCTGTTTTTAAGAAAAAGGGGGAAAAGAACATCTGGGGAGCTACAGACCAGTCAGTGTCACTTCTGTGCCTGACAAGATCATGGAGTGGGTCCTCCTGGAAAATACAGAGGCCTTTCAATACTTCAAGGGCCCTGTCAGAAAGATGGGGACAGAGTTTTGAGCAGCTTGTGTTGGGACAGGACAAGAGGGGATGGTTTGAAACTCAAAGAGGGAGATTGAGACTAGAGAGAAGAAGGAGATTTTTGCTGTGGAGGGTGGTGAGAGCCTGGCGCAGGTTGCCCAGAGAGGTGGTGGCTGCCCCATCCCTGGCACCGTTGCAGGTGAGGTTGGATGGGGCTCTGAGCAACCTGCTCTAGTTGCAGATGTCCCTGCTCCCTGCAGGGAGGTTGAAACTAGAAGATCTTTAAGGTCCCTTCCAACCCAAACCAGTCTGTCATTCTATGATCTATTACAAGGGTGGTTTTCTGCAGGCTTTGAAGATCATAGAGCTGCAGGTTCCCTTCCTGTGCTTGGTCTCAAGGGATTGCAGAGACCAGTGGTGGGGAGCGATGGTCAGCGTTCTCCTTTGCTTAACCGCATCGTGGTGTCTCTGACTTTGGCTCTGTCCTTTGCTGCCAGAGTTACCATCTCTCCATAGAATCATAGAATCATAGAATGTTAGAGGTTGGAAGGGACCTCTGGAGATCATCAAGTCCAACGCCCCTGCCAAGCAGGACCAGAGAATCTCAGGCAGGTCACACAGGAACACATCCAGACGGGTCTTGGAAGTCTCCAGAGAAGGAGCCTCCACAAGCTCTCTGGGGAGCCTGTTCCAGTGCTCTGTCACCCTCACAGTCAAGAAGTTCCTCCTCATGTTGAGGTGGAACTTCCTGTGCTCTCACTTGCATCCATTGCCCCTTGTCCTATCGCAGGGCACAAGTGAGAAGAGGTTGCCCCTTTCTTCTTGCCACCCAGCCCTCATCTATTGATCCACATTCACTAGATCCCCTCTCAGTCCTCTCTTCTCCAGACTAAACAGCCCCAGTCTCCAGGTTCTCTCCAGGTTACCATCCTCGAGGTTTCAAGAGCAGTTTTTGGGTGTGGAGAGCAAAGTCTTGACTCCTCCTTTCCATCGACATGATGCTCATCAGGCCTTTGGGCAGATCCTTGCGCGTGTACTTGGTGAGTGCAACTTGAAGTGGAAACCATTCGTTTCTTGGGCAGGTGGGTTTGGAGCCTGTCCAAATCCAGAAGTTTAGGAAGGAGAATTCAAAAGATCTTAATAAACTTGCCGCCTGCAAAGTTTTCCTCCATTCTCACAGAGCTTATCCAAGTTTCTCTGATGACGTTGGGGTCAGGTCAGGGTTTTTTTTTTTAAATGGGTAGTTAGGAAAGGTAAAAGCTGGGTGGCCTTTAGTGTGATAAGTACCTTTGAGGGTGGGGAGGGGGGGGATAAATTCAAATTTCTCCTCGTTAAATTAAAAACAACAAAAAAGAATGAAGTCAATCCTAAAGCACGAATGCAAATGGCTTCCCAGGCCGGTGAGTTCTCCCCGTCGTTCCCCGCGGCGGAGCCGCCTCTCGCCGTGCCCCACCGAGGCGTTCACACGAGAGCCGTGAACCCGTTTGATTGTAGCCGGGGTTTTTCTCGCGTCTGAAGTGCTGGAAACGATCAAGAGCAGGAAAAGTGGAGTGATTTATTAGACTCATAAAAATTCATACTTTGTTATTCCAGTCGTCTTCCATCTGCAGCTTGTTAGAACGAGCACCCCTGGCAGCTCCCGCCGCGAGGCCGGGGGGAGGAGGGCATTTATCAGCCTTCCTCCTGCCATCCCGCTCTCATTTAGAGAAATGGACCCAGCTCCTGGAAACACATTAATAATCATTCACCGAAGGAAGGGGGGAAAAAAAAACCCCACCACCCTCTTTTGTTATACTAATAAGGGTTGTGTTCGAACAAGGTCCAATGCTCCAGAGACCCATTGGGGCTCTTCAACGTGGACTGGAGCTGGGAAGAGTGTGTTTAGCACGTTAAATGTGAGCACCTCTCGCCGGGCCCGGTGGGGAGGTGGATGATGTGGTGTCTCCCCATCCTTAGAAGGTTCCTCTGCTCCTGATGGGGCCATCCTGGGGCTTCTGGGTGGTGGGGATGAGGATATGGTGGAGCTGGGTCCCAGGGTGTGGGGTGTGTTGCCCACCCACCGGGTACTGAGAGTGGGGATGTGGCTTTAGGAGCACGCGTCTTCATAGAATCTTTGAATGGAGTTGTGTAGGATGGAAAAGACCTTTCAGATCATTGAGACTAAGTGTTAACACTGCCAAGAAAATGCCGTCTTGGGTTACTGGGAGGTAGGTGACAGGTGATGTGTCCTCCTTTCTCCAGCAAGATCTTGGTGGAGTCCATCCGTCTCTGCCTCTGTCTGTGTTTTGTGACTGGAGAGAATAAACATGGATTTTTACCAGTGTTTCTGTTGCAGTTTAAATATTGATGTTAATATTGACATATTTGGTCAACAGCTGGCTGAAGATGAGCCAGCGAGTGCCCAGGTGGCCAAGAAGCCACCAGCGTCCTGGCTTGTGTCAGCACCAGTGTGGGCAGCAGGAGCAGGACAGGGATCATCCCCCTGCACTGGGCACTGGGGAGGCCCCACCTCCAATGCTGGCGTCAGGTTTGGGCCCCTCACTCCAAGAAGGACCTTGAGGGGCTGGAGCGTGGCCAGAGAAGGGCAACGGAGCTGGGGAAGGGTCTAGAGCAGGAGTGTGGTGAGGAGCGGCTGAGGGAGCTGGGGGTGTTGAGCCTGGAGCAAAGGAGGCTGAGGGGAGACCTTCTGGCTCTGCACAACTGCCAGGAGCTTAGAGCCAGGTGGGGTCTGGCTCTTCTCCCAAGGAACAAGTGACAGGACAAGAGGAAACGGCCTCAAGTTGTGACAGGGGAAGTTTAGGTTGGAGCTGAGGAAGAATTTCTTGGTGGGCAGGGCTGTGAAGGGCTGTGGCAGGCTGGGCAGGGCAGTGGTGGAGTCCCCATCCCTGGAGGGGTTTCCAAGCCGTGGAGATGTGGTGCTGAGGGCCAGGGGTTAGTGGTGACCTGGCAGTGCTGGGTTAATGGTTGGACTTGACGATCTTAAAGGTCTCTTCCAATCAAAATGACTCTGTGATGCTGGGTGGTTGGCTTCTCTTGAACTTGTTCAGCACCACCCAGAGCTGAACTGGGGCTGCAGGTCCTCATCCTTTTGGGAAGCTGCTCCTGAGTGTCTTCCGCAGTAGCATTTTTCCAGTTCCCATGGAGAGACATGGAAGCAGCAGGATGTGTGTTGGTGTCCTGAAACTCTGAGCTTGTGTGTGATGAGAGCACGGTAGCGAGTCTTTGAGTCCTCGCTGGGTCTAAGGCAAGCTGGGATGTAACTTTTGATAAGTTCTCCTTTAACCACCTCCAGTTTCCATACTGAGATGTTTCTTTTCCAGATACAAGTTTCCATGGGGCTCTCTTTAGATTTCTAAGGGGCTAATGAACTTCGAGGTGGTGAGCTTTTGGTAGTCATCGAATAATAGAATGGTCCAGATGGGAAGGGACCTTTCAAGGTCATCTAGTGCAACCCCCTTGCCCTGGACAGGGATCACTTTAACTAGAGCAGGTTGTTCAGGGATGGGGCATCAACCACGTCTCTAGGCAGCCTGTGCCAGGCTCTCACCACCCTCAGCACCAACAATTTCTTCCTTCTCTCTCGTCTCAATCTCCCTCTTTGAGTTTCAAACCATCACCCCTTGTCCTGTCCCAACAGGCTCTGCTCAAAGTCCATCCCCACCTTTCTGCCAGGCCCCTTGAAGTCCTGCAAGGCCCCAAGAAGGTCTCCCTGGAGCCTTCTCCTCTCCAGGCTGAACAAGCCCACCTCTCCCAGCCTGGCCTCCCAGCAGAGGGCTTCCAGCCCTCCCATCATTGCTGGGGCCTCCTGTGGCCCCGCTCCAGCAGGTCCATGTCTCTGCTGTGCTGAGGACTCCAGAGCTGCCCCAGCACTGCAGGGGGGTCTCCCAGAGCGCAGCAGAGGGGCAGGATCCCCTCCCTCGCCCTTCTGGCCTCATCACTTGATTTTTTCCCTTGAACCCAAGTGATGCTTTCCCCATTGCTCCCAGTCCCTAGTTCCAGGAAAGGAAAATCCCATTCTTTTGGCTTAAAACCAGGAATTTCGGGTGCATACCCAGACACCTTAGAACAGCTTGTATTGAACACCTTGCCTTCCAAAGCAGGGATTTCCTTCCAGTTGACCTCTCCCGAATGCCACCACAGCCACCCATCCTTGTGCCTGACAGGCTCCGTGAACTTCTCTTCGCCTGCAGCCCGCGCAGCGTGAAGGAATTGGCGGAGCCCATTCAGGAATCAATTCCCCAAATGTTCCCAGCGCTAAGGAAATATCCCAGGGGGTTTGCAGCCCGCTGAAGCCTTCTGGCTGTGAAACCCCAGCTTCTGTTGTCCTCCACGAACACGACGCTGAGCGGAGCCGCCTCGCTCGGGGTCACAGGTGAAGCGCTGTTGATCAAGTGGATTTATTCCCTATTAAGCGACGGTTCATGATCATAAACCATCGTTTACATTCTGGCGTAAAGAGCCGTCGCTCTGGAAAAAGCTCCGAAGTGAAGGAGTGTGAAAATTAAATTCCCCTCTTCAACCGAAGAATGGTCCTTTTGGAAGCCGATTCCAGTAGCGATATCATTAACCTCTTGCTGTGACATTCTGCGTGAACATCTTGAGAGGCGCTCCGCGATAATCATCCCGGAATGCTGGTGTCTGCTTTCACACTGCATTCCTAACGGCATTACCGTAATCCCAAATCCTTTTCTCAACTCCAGGGACTTGGCCAAGTTGGTAGCCAGAACAAAAGGTGTCAGAGCTGACGTCTTGAAGGTGCTCCTGGTGTGATGGGTGACACCAGAACGGTTTGATTTTGGGTGGAGGAGCTGGGAGGAAACTTTATTCAGGTTTATTTTGACACAGAGGATGGTGAGAGCCTGGCGCAGGTTGCCCAGAGAGGTGGTCGCTGCCCCATCCCTGGAACCATTGCATGTGAGGTTGGCCGGGGCTCTAAGCAACCTGCTCTAGTTGCAGATGTCCCTGCTCCCTGCAGGGAGGTTGCACGAGATGACCTTGGAAGCTCCCTTCCAACCCGAACCATTCTATGATTCCATAATTCCCAACCAGTTTCACAGGGTTGGTCACAAGCAAGGATGCTCCTCAGCTCTGGGCTTGCTGGGAGAGGAAGATCAGCCACCAGCCAAGTGGTCTTGGGTCAGAGGCGACTTTCCCCATGGAAAGGAGGGAGATTTGGTCTCCTGCTGTCCCAGAGCCTCAGGGACGTGGGTGGTTTTCCTGCTCCCACATGGGTTTGCTTTGGGTAGCGGGTGAGAAGCAGCTTCGTTCTGGGAGCTGAGGAACCGATAACGGTAGAATTTGCTGAACCTTTACTTCCAGGCCTGGAGCAAATCCCGCGGCGACGATGTTTGTGGGATTCATCTTCACGTTTAGAAAGCGTTTGCTCGCAGAATACCCTTCGGCAGAAATTTGCAGTGCTCTTTGGAGCTGCGTTTTGTTTCCAGCGCGTGGTTTTCAGATCTCTGCTGGCATCAGAGCCTGTATCAGGAGGTAGGACACGCTGGTGGCAACCTCTGCGGGTGGACTCATAGTCCTTAGCTCTTTATTTTTCTTCCTAATGACTGTCTTGGAAACAGCTTTTCCTTGTTATCAGAGGGTTTTGGCCTCTGCTTTGCTTGGTGGACTCATCGTGACTGAGTTACAAGGCTCCCTCAGGATGACCCCGCTGCGTTCCTTCACATCCCCGAGGTTTCCTCCCGCGCTAGGGACAATTCCGGTGTTGTCTCAAGGCTAAAGCTTCTGCTCACCAATTTACATTTATTCCCGCTCTCATCTCGCTTCCAAGTGCTGGAAGATCAATGGACCCGTCACTCGCCGCTTCGCCGGCTCCCGAAGACTGGGTTTAACAGCGGCAGTGGCAGCAGCTCGGCAGTGAGCTGCTGGTGGGCTGGTGTCCCCCAGCAGAGATGCTCGCACGGGGAGGTTCGTGGTGGACAATGAGGCAGGGCAGGACACCTGGTAAGACCCAGGTCGTGTCCTGACTCGCAGAACCGATTACAGGAGGTTTTGTCCCGTTCCTGTGCGATGCCCGCAGGGGAAGCTTTTTCTGTCAGAATCATTTAGGTTGCAAGAGACCTTGAAGATCGTCAAGTCCAACTGTTCCCCCAGCACTGCCAGGGCACCACTAACCCCTGGCCCTCAGCACCACATCTCCACGGCTTGGAAACCCCTCCAGGGATGGGGACTCCGCCACTGCCCTGCCCAGCCTGGCACAGCCCTTCACAGCCCTGCCCACCAAGAAATTCTTCCTCAGCTCCAACCTCAGCCTCCCCTGTTGCAACCTGAGGCTGTTTCCTCTTGTCCTGTCGCTTGTTCCTTGGGAGAAGAGCCCGACCCCACCTGGCTCCAAGCTCCTGTCAGGGAGTTGTGCAGAGCCAGAAGGTCTCCCCTGAGCCCCCTTTGCTCCAGGCTCAACCCCTCCAGCTCCCTCAGCTGCTCCTCACCACACTCCTGCTCTAGACCCTTCCCCAGCTCTGTTGCCCTTCTCTGGCCACGCTCCAGCCCCTCAAGGTCCTTCTTGGAGTGAGGGGCCCAAAACTGACCCCAGGATTGGAGGTGGGGCCTCCCCAGTGCTGAGTCCAGGGGAACGATCCCTGCCCTGCTCCTGCTGCCCACACTGGTGCTGATACACATCCCACATCCTTTTCCAAAAGCACCAATCATCTCTTGCTTTTGGGAATCTGTGCTCCTCAAATCACCATTACTCCTTTAACTCTCTGTTTCCCAGCAGCAGATGGACAAGATTCACTCCACAAATATTGGAGGTTTCCTTAATCTACCTCAAGCAGCAGCATCTTTGTGGACTTTCCTGCTTGCTTTTTAGGGCTCAGCTGGCTGACGCTGGTGGCCCATCCTTGGCCAGCTGCTGTAACGTCACAGTCACGCAGAAATAAATTGTTCAGGGTGCAACGTTCTCCAGAGCCTGTGGGCAAATGCTGAGGATAACCCAGGTTCTCCTCTCCCTCTACTTTGCCCTGGTGAGGCCGCATCTGGAGCATTGTGTCCAGGGCTGGACTCCCAAGTTCCAGAGAGACCAGGAGCTACTGGAGAGAGTCCAGCAGAGGCTCTGGAGATGCTGAGGGGCCTGGAGCATCTCTGTGCCCAGGAAAGGCTGAGAGCCCTGGGGCTGCTGAGCTGCACAAGAGAAGCCTCAGAGGGGATCTGATCAATGCTGAGCAAGAGCTCAAGGGCCCATGGGGGGCAAGAGGATGGGGCCAGACTCTTGTCAGTGGTGCCCAGCGCCAGGCCAAGGGGCAACGGGCACCAAGTGGAACCCAGAAGGTTCCATGGGAGCAGGAGGAGCAAGTTGTTTGGTGTGAGGGTGTTGGAGGCTGTCCCAGGCTGCCCAGAGAGGTTGTGGAGTCTCCTTCTCTGGAGACTTTGCAAACCCACCTGGACACGATCCTGGGCCCCCTGTTTGAGGGCACCTGCAGGAGCAGGGGGGTTGTATGAGAAGATCTCCAGAGGTCCCTTCCAAGCCCCACCATTCTGGGATTGTAGGACTGAGACTGTTGGACTGGGTTTGATCAAGAAGCAGAACAAGTTAGGTCATATTTGCCTGCACTCATGTTTTGGCAGAAGTTGGGGACTGAGATCTAACGTGGAGCATTTGGAGTAAGTGTCAGCAGGTCAATATTCCCTTTCCCCGATGGTCTCGCCTTGCGTGTAAGTAGATCTTTTTACAGAAGGTTTTGAAACTTCATAGAATCGTAGAATGAATCATGGAATGGTTTGGGTGGGAAGGGACCTTTGAAGGTCACCCAGTCCAACCCCCCTGCAGGGAGCAGGGACATCTGCAACTAGAGCAGGTTGCTCCGAGCCCCGGCCAACCTCACCTGCAATGGTGCCAGGGATAGGGCAGCGACCACCTCTCTGGACAACTGGAACCAGTTCCTTACATGTGATCTTGAATTTCCAGTTAGCTTTTGGGTTGAAGAAAAGCTTTTGCTTATAAATGTTGAAGTTTCATTCCTCTGGGGAGCCCCAGAATAGAAATAAGAACGAATTGGGGATGATAGGAGAATAGAGAAGTTTCTGGTGTCATGGTGGTTACACGTTACAAGGTTTTCAGTGGTTGGACCTGATCTTCAAGGTCTCTTCCAACCAAATGATCCCATGATTCTAAGGATGCCAGAAACCAAGTCAGACCTCCTGACGTTTCCATCTCCCACCAACACCCCAGGAGCCAGTCCTGCTTCAGCTTCTCCAGAAGGTCCCTTCCTGGTACCTCTTGCAGCAAAATAAGAGCAGAAATAAGGCTCCTCATAACCATGTTGCGTCCAACCCCTTTCCTAAACGCTGCGTTCGCTGGCGGGTCCCACAACCCACTACTCGCAGTGCCCCGGCAAGAGGTTTTGGCCACAAATTGCCCATCTCAAGGTCACCCTTGGAGTTTGCACCAGGATTTTTGCTACGGCCACCGTAGGTACGAGCGATGGCCGGCTCCGAAGAAAGCCCCAACCTCAGCGTTGCGACGGGCGGCGAGCCCCGGCTGATAAATGATGCTCATATCCCATTCAAATATGATGCAAGCAGGTTTTTTGGGGGGGTTGTTTTATTTTTTATTTTTTTTTTTGTAGTTTGTCTTCCATTGCGGTAGTAAAGTTTTTAATTAGGAAAGCTAATGAGATCGATTAGTCATTAGGACTGACCTCTGGATCTCTGCGAGGAGCGTGCATGTGTGCGCCGGGCTGATAACGGGGGACGCCGGGGTATTGTTTGTAATAAAAGCGTAAAGTGTTTGATTTGAGTGAAATGTGCCACGGGGAATACATCATGCGGAGGAAAAAAATTACAACCCCGGGAGCCTGTAATGAAGGGAATTAAACCAACATCCTATCTAAATAACATGATTATCTACACAAAACCCCTCAGCTAGCAAGTAATAATAGAAAACCGAGCTCTTCGGAGAGTCTCTTTCAGGAGGTGGTTAATGCTGGAGCTGCGCACGGAGGCACTTTGAGAAGAGCGGCTTCGGCGTGAATACACCATCCAATTACCACTGGGGAATAGAGTTTACCAGGTGCCAGCCCGTTCGGGCAAGGAGAAGGAGGGGGGACATGCCTGGAAGCGGAGACAATTTGGGACCTCGCTGTCTTGTGCGAGCGGGAGGCGGGGGACGATGTCAAACAGGAGCTGGATGAGGTTTTGGGTTGATTTGCGGCAGGTAGAGCTTGGAAAATAGAAATCATGTTAATAGTGTATCCAACGGATTCCCAGCTTCAGGATTTTGGGAGGTTGGAGCGGTGGAGGGAAAGGGTCAACTCGTGCTGTTGCTGTTCGGGGAGGATGGGGGGTTGTGGCTCTCGTCCCTTCCCCAAGGTGAAAGAGATGCTTTGGGTGTGGGGGTGATGCCATATCACAGGGCAAGGAAGACTTGAACTGGCTCAGAACGGGGCCAGAGGAGGCCCCGGAGATGATGGGAGGGCTGGAAGGCCTCTGCTGGGAGGCCAGGCTGGGAGAGTTGGGCTTGTTCAGCCTGGAGAGGAGAAGGCTCCAGGAGACCTTCTTGGGACCTTGCAGGACTTCAAGAGGGCTTATACCAAACTTGAAGAGAGACTTTTTACCAGGGCTAGTAGTGACAGGACAAGGGGTAATGATTTTAAACTGCAAAGGTAGGTTTAGATTGGACATAAGGAAGAAATTCTTCACTCTGAGGGTGGTGAGACCCTGGCACAGGTTGCCCAGAGAAGCTGCAGATGCCCCATTCCTGGAGGTGTTCAAGACCAGGCTGGATGGAGCATAATGTTGACATGGTCCCACAAAACAGCCGTTTTTCTTTCCGTTTCTTCAATTTTGATTCCAGATCACCAGAAGCTCTTGAAGTTACTGGCGTTAACTTCTTGGCTTTTCCATTTGTTCAACGTTTACCGGTTGACTTCTCTCACACCCACTCGCCGTGTCCTCTGTCCCACGGCTGCTTTGATGTTGCTCGCTGGCAAACAGCAGGTCTTGAAACCATCATCAAGAGTCTGCTATTTATTGCGACGCCGCAGAAAATCACCTCCAGGGAGGCATGATTTTGATGCATTAATTAAGCAGAGGTCCCACAGAGGAGATGGAGAGATGTAAAAGAGTCTTACAGTAACGCTCTGGTGTGAAGATCCGGCTTCGTGCGTGGTGCTAAGAGGGGTTGAAGGTCCCATACGCTGCAATGTGGGCAAGCGTGATGCTACCTTGGAGCTGGCCAAGCTATTGATACCAAATACCTTCCAAATTTTATTTTAGCTGTATAAAAGTGGTGGTTTGTGCCGTGTCGTGAGCGTGGTCAGGGCTTCATAGGTGGTGTCGAAGGCTCTGAACCGCTCCATAAGCTCCTTGCTCAGTCATCATTTATCTTCGAGTATCGAGGAGCTTTGTTCTGATTGTCGTTTTATTATGAAATATTCCAGGAATTTATTTTTTGTGGCAAAGTCTCCTATTGTCCCCCCCCCCCCATTAGAAGTTGTAACTCTCTAGCTGAGTTTGAGAGTGGACATTCGGGCATCCCGATCCCTCCTGACCCCAAGACAAGACACCAACTTGGTTGGGAATGCTCGAGGAGGAAAATATTCTCCCTATCAAACCGTAACGCCACGAATCTCTGCAGGGAGACGGGAAAGCTGCTCCCTCAGCTTTAGAGAACAACCTCGCCTCTCAAACGCCCGATTTTCTCCTTCCGACACAGATCAAGCATCCTGAGCTTCCCCACCTTGTTCTCCTTTCTCTCGCCGAGACGAAACATGGGGACGGGGACAACGTTTTCAGGGGAAATAACGATTCTGCTTTTCCCCTCTCAACCCTGCACTAATTTGGAGTATCTCTAAGAAAAACAGCCGGCCCTTTAAATCAGTGATAAAACCAGAAAGCCGAGTCTCAGCATGTCGTGTCAGCTGTAATTATCTGGGCAGTTATAGCTGTATGTTATAAAAGTCGAGCAATTAGATGCATTCCGTAAAGCCGCGGAAAAAAAAATGGCTGGCGATCAAGCGGAGGAAAACCAGAGTCAAACGTGGAACTGTTAATGGCGTGAAACGTTCCACGCAGAATAAACCGGCGTGTAGGTCATCCCGCACGAGGGGCTGAAAATTTTGGGGGACATGAGGAACAATTTCTTCCTCAAAAGGCTTGTGAAGGGCTGTGGCAGGCTGGGCAGGGCAGTGGTGGAGTCCCCATCCCTGGAGGGGTTTCCAAGCCGTGGAGATGTGGTGCTGAGGGCCAGGGGTTAGTGGTGCCCTGGCAGTGCTGGGGAATGGGTGGACTTGATGATCTTCAAGGTCTTTTCCAACCTAAATGATTCTGTGATATGATGAAGACGGGAATGATTAAACTAATAAATCCATTTCTAATGTAGATGTTGGGGATCAAGGGATCAAAGCTCTACCTGATTCACCTGGTAGAGCTTTGCTGCTGGGCTGGTGAAGCCAAACACCTCCAAGCCCCTCAGAACCTTTCTGTTGCTGTCAACCATGGTGGTCCTGTGGCTGATGCACCCCAGGGTCTTTAGGACCTGCAAAAGAGTTGACCGTGGGACCTACATTGGTGAGATCCTTTCTGTCCCACATTTCAAGCCCTTTTTTTCCATTTGCTTTCTCGTAGGAGGCAACTTGCACTTCATGAGGAGCCCTCCAGCCAACAAGGTCATCAAGACGCGCTACAGGATAGTGAAGAAGAACGTGGTGTCTCCAGCCTTATCATCCTTCTCCAGCCCTGTTCCCAGCTGGAAGATGAGGCGCCCCGTGACATCCAGGTAACTCTTCCAACTCTGCAGCTGGTTGGGATGGGGGAGCTGAAGGAACTCCCACGTTGGCTCCATGATATTACTGTTGCATGCTCGTCACTTAATTTCTCTGATTAGCTGCTTCTAATTAGGGATGGTCAAGCCTGCTAATGAGGCCAGACCTTCCCTCTGCTTATTGATGTTGTTGTCTATGTTGGTGCGATGGAGGAGATCACTGAAAGCCCCAGGAGGTAGGTGCAGGCACAAACTTGCTTCTTCTTGGGTTTTCTGGATGGGTGGAGCATCAGCCAGGCCCTCTAGCAAATAGTTTGACGTGCCAGCACCTGTCTGGAGAAGGGTGTCACCGAAGGATGGTGCCGTGCTCTCGAGTCTGGGTCTTCCTAAACCAGCTGCTGGTGTCCATATTTCACCTGTGAGTGAGCTGCAGCCATGGTAGCTGGTGGAGATGTTACCATGGAACTTGTGAGACCTCACCTGGAGCGCTGCGTTCAGCTCTGGGGATCTCAGCCTAAGAAAGACATGGACCTGCTTGAGGTCCTGAGGTCCTGCTTGAGGTCCTGAGGTTCTGCTTGAGGTCCTGAGGTTCTGCTTGAGCAGGTTCAGAGGAGGCCACAAAGATGATCAGGGGCTGGAGCAGCTTTGCTAGGAGGCCAGGCTGGGAGAGTTGGGCTTGTTCAGCCTGGAGAAGAGAAGGCTCCAGGGAGACCTTCTTGGGGCGTTTCAGAGCCTCAAAGGGGGCTTATAAGAAAGACAAAGAGAGACTTGTTAACAAGACCTGTAGTGATTGAACAAGAGGTAAAGATTTTAAACTAGAAGATGGTAGATTTAGATTGGATGTAAGGATGAAATTCTTCACTGTTGGGGTGGTGAGACCCTGGCACAGGTTGCCCAGAGAAGCTGTAGATGTCCCATCTCTGGAGGTGTTCAAGGCCAGGTTGGATGGGGCTTTGAAGAACCTGATCTAGTGGAAGATGTCCCTGCTTATGGCAGGGGGTTGGAACTAGATGATCTTTAAGGTCCCTCCCAACCCAAACCATTCTGTGATTCTATCTTCTCAGAGGCTAAGACGAAGCTTGGAACTTGGTTCATAAGCAGAAAAGTCGTTACGGTAAGGGATGCTCTAAAAGAAAGCGCTGTTGGACTTGGTGTTTTAGGTTATGACCCAGATTCTGGATGTTCTTAGGTTGTAAATGACTTCTCCTCTCCCTGAAATGCTGGTTTTCTGCTGTCACGGGCAATATTTTGGGCAAAGAGAAGCCTGCTGTGGCCTGTCCCCCACCATTGGTTTCTCTGGTGGAGCAGCCACATGAGTTGGCCTCAACACCCTCCAGGTGGTTCCTTCCAGAAGTTACTTCCCCCAGCGATGCCCCAAGGGTCGAAGGCTCTTACGGTGGGTTCTGCAGAGAGACAGAGGTTGCGGTGATTATTTTTAAAGCCTAACTTTGCCGAATTTTTCCCTCTACTTTTGGAATTTGGCTTTGACTTTCACAAATACTGGCATCTGAAGGTTTTGGAAGACTTCAGGGTGATGAGGCAAAGTACCAGGGAAACAGATTTGTTTTAAAAGGTGCTTATTTTAAACTATTTTAAAAAAAGCATTAGGTCTATTATTTTGCCTCATTTTTTCAAGCTCTTAGTTGAGAAACTCCTCGTCTCTTGGACTATACCAGCCTCAAAGTGCTTCATCTCCTCTGGAAACTGGGATCCTTTTGGGCTGACAGTTGATTCCACCCAATTTTTTTAATGGTCAGTCTTGACCTTTGCCACCTCCTCCTTTTGCTTCACCTTCTACTTCTACCTTTGGTATCTTCCCACCTGCACATCATGTCCTGAGGTCCACAGATCTCCTTTCACTCCCCTCCAAAAGCGCCTGGCTTGCGTCCTCCTCTGCAATGACTTCACTTGTAGGTGCCACCTCCATTTGCACGTCCCTGGGGCCAACTTCTCGCGTTTCCCTTGCCATGAACCACCCACATCTTCTTGTTCTTGCTTCCTCACGCTCCGTTTTCACTGAATTGAGGCACCCTGTGCATCCATCTTACCTGCCCACCAGCGTCCTTGCTTGCTCGCCGCTACGATAGAAAGCCAGACCATCAAACCAGCGATTCTCCTGTTTCTTCTTCGCCCCCCAAAGCAGCTTTTTTAAAACAGATTAATTTTTCGCAGTGTGGCTTTTGCATTGTGAACGTCGCAAGCACGTTACGGTGAAATCTTCCATTGTGTCGCTTCTTAGAGGTCCATAATTTGCTGCTGGTAATTAGAGCGCCCGGTGTTGGGCGTGCAAATGAGGATTTGTTTCTCGTGGCTTTTCTTCTCCTCCTTTCTCGTGGCTTTTCTTCTCCTCCTGCCGCGCTGGGGTGATGCTGACCCGGGCTCTGGTCGCTCCCGCAGCTTCGGTCGCTGCTGTGCTGCTCAGCTTGCCCCCAATGAGCGTATTTCCATCCACATCCACACGTGTCTTCTCGCCCTTTCCCATCCCCAGCTCAGCTTGCTGCTTTTTTGGTCCTGAATGAGCCGTTTTGAGCGAATCCTCCTCTTCTTTAGGTGGAAGCAGCTGCTGCTTTCTGCCTCTGGTACGAGCAGCCCTGTTCAAAACACCCTCCTCCCTCCGTCTCTGCCCTTGCTGCAAGTCCTGCCTGTTTAGCGGAGTGAAGATTGATTTCTCTTTCTGGTTTGATTGTATTTTTAATGTTCTGCGAGGAGCCTGGGCAGAACTGCTGCTTTAGTGTCTCTCCACCATGAACGCGCCTTAAGTGGGACCTCGAAAGAGAAGACGTGAGCCAGGCAAGGCTCTCTCTGCTCTGTCGTAATCCCAGTTCCATCCTTGGGAGAGGAATTTGTGTCTTGTACCTGCTGGCTGCTGGGGGATTTGCTTCTACAAGAGCTTTCCCAGCTGTGAAGCATCCTGATCATCGCAGGTGGGTTGGACGTGGTGATCTTCAGAGGTCTCTTCCAACTCAAACCATTCTATGATTCTATTCTGATGAGGGGCCTGGAGCATCTCTGTGCCCAGGAAAGGCTGAGAGCCCTGGGGCTGCTGAGCTGCACAAGAGAAGCCTCAGAGGGGATCTGATCAATGCTGAGCAAGAGCTCAAGGGCCCATGGGGGGCAAGAGGATGGGGCCAGACTCTTGTCAGTGGTGCCAGCGACAGGACAAGGGGCAATGGGCACCAAGTGGAACCCAGGAGGTTCCATGGGAGCAGGAGGAGAAACTTGTTTGGTGTGAGGGTGTTGGAGGCTGTCCCAGGCTGCCCAGAGAGGTTGTGGAGTCTCCTTCTCTGGAGAGCTTCCAAAGGTGCCTGGACGTGATCCTGGGCCCCCTGCTCTAGGTGAGCTGCTGGAGCAGGGGGGTTGGACCAGATGATCTCCAGAGGTCCCTTCCAATCCCTGCTGGGCTGAGATTCTGGGATTCTACGAATTTCAGCCTTAGCTGATAGAAAACAACTCCTACTCTGACTACTCGGCTCAGCTTCTTCCCTCGCAGCTTGTGACTCCAGCTCTAAGTACCTGATGGGTGGAGGACCTGTGGTGAGAGCCAAGGAGGGCGGGAGCTTCAGGCAGGGGATTCAGACAGGGTTAGAGCTGGAGTCTCTGGCTGCTGGGTGGTGGGTCTTGCCCAACCGAGTGGTGATTTTGTGGAGGAGTGACCTCTTCATAGAGTCATTGAATGGTTTGGGTTGGAAGGAACCTTAAAGATCATCTAGTTCCAAGCCCCCTGCTACAGGCATGGACACCTTCTGCTAGATCGAGGTGTCGCTGCGATTGGCTGAGAGCTCCCACTTGTCGAATAATTTTACCTGTATTAATGTCTGACTTCATTAAATGCTGCGGTTGAGATCTTAGGGCTGTTTCAGCCAAATCTTGATAAAATACCATCAGCAAATGAAAACAATTATATTTTAAAGAAGCAATAAATCTCTTCCTCAGTCTCCCTGTTGCCTTCGCTGGGTGTGATCCATCACCGGAGCTGTCTGGAGGAAGCACATGGCAAATGCTTCTCCTGGCGTTTTGATGTTTGCTTTTTTTACTCCATCCTTCAGAACATCCTCTTGGACCTGGAACAAGCGACGAGCAACAAGCTGCTTTGTTACTACTTTGCTTTGTTTTTCCCCAAATCAACGGGCAGCTTCGGTGGTGGTGGGACCCGACTTTTGGTGTGTGTCATACTCAATGGTCAGCTCTTTATGTTGAATATCCGTCTCACTTCATGTGTGATGTGAAAGGGCTGGTGGTGCTGCAGCCAAGGGTTGCTTTCAAATTGGTTTCTAGCTGAGGCTAAAGGAAAATTCCTTCTCAAAATCCAGGTTTTGAGGGGTCCAAAAGTGACGTGCAAGGCACCGATTTTTCAGATTTAATAGGCTGCCTTGATAAACTTCGGGCAGAAACCAAGTTCTCACCCATCTTGTGATCTTGCTGCCAGGAAAGACGTTCTTGAGATTCCACCTTCTCTTTCCGGGTATCTATCAATCAAGAAACCTTGCTTGGACACCCGGGATGTTGCCCTCGTTGCCGACAAACTCCCCCAGATGAGAAGATGAAGAGGGACGTGGCTTGGGGCAATGGGTGATGGGGAGAGTCTGGAGGTACCTGGTGCTAATCCCTCGGGACGAGCCGCGTTTCTCCCCTTATTGCCTGGTTGCCTTAAACTTCGCCCTGCTGCTGACTTTTCTTAGAGGCAATAGATGGGAGTATATTTTAAATTAATTTTACTACACTTTTTGTAATATTTTTGTTTTAAATAGATTTATAAGCAACTCGGGGGCTATTTCTCCAAATTTATGAAGATAATTTTCACTCTCTTGATAAGGTTAAATTTACACCTGCTATTTCCATATTAATTCACATTGCTAAGTGGATCTAATTTTCTTCCGTTCTCCTATCTGGCGAGTGTGGCCTTTCCTAATGCAATTTCCCCCTCACTAAATCACTGTGATCGGGAGTCATGATCGAGTTAAATTAACTTAAATTAATTTACTTAATAAGAGCTCCAGATCATGGTGAATGAGGTTAAGATTTATTGATTCTCCTTTTCACTCCTCCCCCTTATCTCTCGCTGCTTTGCAGGAGCGCAGCTCAGACGGGCTCTGATTTGCTTGCCTTAAATTTCCTTTCCTCCTCTTGACATTGCGGTTGGTCATCGCTTCAGGAATGGCGGGGGGGATGGATGGTCCCCGTGCAGCTTCTCGCCTCCGGGAGAGGGCTGAGCGAGCTGCCGCGGAGGAGTTGTGATGGATGAAGCGACGCGTTGAGTGACGGCGGTGATGCTGCTCCCGCTTCCCGCCTCTTTTCTGTGGCTCACGTGGTGTCAGCAGGTGCGGTCACCGGTCAACCAGGATGTCCAAGGTTGGTAGACCTTGCCCAGAGGCAGCAGGAGCACCTGTTGTCAAAAAGGGTTGAAAGGAGGACCCTGGGAACTACCGACCTGTCAGCCTCACCTCGATGCCTGGGGAGATGATGGAACAGACCCTCCTAGAAGCTCTGATAAGGCACATGGAGAACAGGGAGGTGATTTGAGACAGCCAGCACAGCTTCACCAAGAAGTCCTGCCTGACCAGCCTAGTGGTCTTCTAGGATGGACTGACGACATCAGTGGACAAGGGAAGAGCTTTCAATGTCATCTATCTGGACTTTTGGAAAACCTTTGACTTGCTTCCCCCCAACATCCTTCTCTCTAAATTGGAGAGATACGGATTTGCTGGATGGGCTCTTTGGTGGATGAGGAATTGGTTGGATGGTCCCATGCAGAGGGTAGTGGTCAACAGCTCAATGTCCAGATAGAGGTTGATGACCAGTGGTGTCTCTCAGGGGTCCCTACTGGGACCAGTGGTGTTTAATATCTTCAGCAATGACATAGATACTGGGATTGAGGGCACCCTCAGCACGTTTGTAGATGACACCAAGATGAGTGGTGCAGTTGACACACCTGAGGCTTGGGATCTATCCAGAGGGACTGGACAAGCTTGGGAAGTGGGCCTGTGTAAACCTCATGAGGTTCAAGAAGGCCAAGGGCAAGTCCTGCACCTGGGCTGGGGCAATGGACTAGATGACCTTTAAAGGTCCTTTCCAACCCAAAACATTCTCTGATTCTAAGCCTTTGGGAGTTGAGGGTGCTGTAGGATTGTGGAAACCAGAAAGGTAGGTTGGGCATCTGCCGTTGAGGATGGGATCCTCCACCCCGATGCACCATGGCTGGAAGGAGTAGATGAAGATAACAGCAGGAGGATGCTCCTGGCTGTTGCAGGTACCCCCCATTGCAAAGCCACGTGCTCCACTAGAAGGACAGTCTTCTTGCGAGTGGGTCAGGGCAAGTGGGACAAACTCAGATTCCTTTGAGCATCCATCCAAAGGCAGCAGTGGGAAATGTCCATGGCCCTGTACAGGCGTTGACATGCCCGTGATGGCCTCAACCAGGAACTCTACACCAGAGAGCATTGACCGGGAGAAGAAGGGTACACCAACACCTGCAGGAGACCTCAGCTCACCCTTCCACGGAGAGACAGAGCCACTTCAAAGCCCATTTTTGGGAGCGGAGAAACCTCTGCGTAGCAGCTGCCGTTGTGTTGATAGACCCCCGACGGGTCTATAAACATTCAACACTGACCCACTTTGAAGAGTTTTCTCCTAAAATACTGATGCGTGTGTTTAAAAGAAAAGTAACCTGTCTGCAAATACGAGTCTGGCACCGCTGGAGGAGCTCAGATATTTCCTTCAGAAAACTTTGCGGCACCTCTTGAGGGACAACCCTACCCCTCCAGCGCTATGAATAAGTAAAGAACGAGATAATACGACGTTTGTCAGAGAAATGCCTGCTCAGTAGAAAAGACTTGTCAGCAGAGGATACGCTTGTGTGCTTTAGTTTTGTTTTCTTCTTTTCGTTCTGTTCCGTGGCCCGGAGCACGTTGAAGATGGAAACAGGAGCCTTCTGGGCTTGACTTGGGTCTTCACCACCCGTTCCCCTGCAAAGCCTGTAGGGTTTTGGGCTGGAAGGTGAAGCGGGTGCTGCAAAAGGTTGATGCTCAACCATGGTGGGTGCCAGTGCCGCTTCCCCAGGGCAAAGGGACGTGTGGCTGAGAGCCCCAGAGGAGGAGAAACCACCGTCCATGCCAGTCACCATCTTTTCAGAAGGTCGAGATGCCGTGTGTGTGCTGGGTGGCTTGGACGCTCCGGCCTGCCTGTGTCATCCCTTCCTTTCCTTCGCGGTGGGTGAGGTTTTGGTTTCTGATTGCTTTTTGCTCCCTTACCAATCGTTTCCAGATATACATTGCCAACCGGTCAACCCAACTCAGTTCATAGAATCATAGAATGGTTTGGGTTGGAAGGGACCTTGAAGAGCATCTAGTCCGAGTCCCTTGCCAGGGAAAGATCACTAGGTCAGGTTGCTCAAAGCCCCAACCAACCAGAGCTTGAACACTTCCAATGATGGGTCTGTGCCCTCCTGGGGAAGCCTTTCCCTGCTATGTCATCCCATTTGGTGACATGTCTTGAGTCCTTCTACATGTTTCCTTGAGGAAGGGAAAGAATAGTTTCACCTCCTCGAGACAACAGTATCGTGTGGCCCTGTGGCGTTGCAGATCAGGGTGACGGGGAGTGGCCGAGCTCCTGGGGCTCAGCAACTTAAACCCAAGAGTTTCGAGTTGTTTGCTGTAAGCCAAGCTGATGGACCTGTCGGTGTTGGGGGAAGTCCCTGTTGGTCAACAAACAGATCAATATGAGCCAGCGTGTACACAGGTGGCCAAGAAGGCCACCAGCATCCTGGCTTGGATCAGCACCAGTGTGGGCAGCAGGAGTAGGGCAGGGATCACTAGGGGAGTGATTGTTCCCCTGCACTGGGCACTGGGGAGGCCCAACTTGGATTCTGGGGTCGGTTTTGGGCCCCTCACTCCCAGAAGGACCTTGAGGGGCTGGAGCGTGGCCAGAGAAGGGCAACGGAGCTGGGGAAGGGTCTAGAGCAGGAGTGTGGTGAGGAGCGGCTGAGGGAGCTGGGGGGGTTGAGCCTGGAGCAAAGGAGGCTCAGGGGAGACCTTCTGGCTCTGCACAACTCCCTGCCAGGAGCTTGGAGCCAGGTGGGGTCAGGCTCTTCTCCCAAGGAACAAGTGACAGGACAAGAGGAACCGGCCTCAAGTTGCCTCAGGGGAGGTTGAGGTTGGAGCTGAGGAACAATTTCTTGGTGGGCAGGGCTGTGAAGGGCTGTGCCAGGCTGGGCAGGGCAGTGGTGGAGTCCCCATCCCTGGAGGGGTTTCCAAGCCGTGGAGATGTGGTGCTGAGGGCCAGGGGTTAGTGGTGACCTTGCAGTGCTGGGTTAATGGTTGGACTAGATGATCTTAAAGGTCTTTTCCAGCTGAAGCAATTCTATGATTCTCCTCTCCATGTGCTTTCTTGACGTGGAGTTACGATCAGCAGCACAACTTGGGGTTTGCTGGGGAATTGTTTCCAGCACCTGGGAAAGAATGAGCTGTTGGTGAAGAATTGGAGAGAGGAGGGGAAAGGGCAGCTCCAGTTGTGCCTGCTCTGCACTGGGGGTTAGAAGGAGGATCATCCCATAAATTATCTCTATACTGACAACTTCTTCTGAGGAGGGACGTGGTGACGGCAGCAAACATCCTAAAAACCTAATTCTCCTACACAAGACCGAGTGATCATTAGAAGGACAAGGCTAAAGCATCCCATGCGAGAACCACCTTGAGAAGTCACCACCGCAAGGTGTTTAGTCTGCAGGATTTGGAGATATGGGGCTTTGAAAGCCAAATCTACCTGGAATGATGTTAAATATGTACATTTGTAAGAGACATCTCCCTGATTCTTTCGCTGTTTGAGGGATTTGCGCCTCTTCTCTGAAAGCATCTGGAGTTGGTGGCTGTAGAAACCAGATTAGTCCACGAAGCATTAGTTTGATCTGGGGAGGACTTTTTGTATTTGTTCAATGAATCATCAAATGGGTTGGGTTGGAAGGGACCTTAAAGGTCACCTAGTTCCAACCCGCTGCCATGGCAGGGACACCTCCACTAGACCAGGTTGTGCAAGACCCCATCCAACCTGGCCTTGAACACATCCAAGTGATGGGGCTTTGAGCAACCTGCTCTAGTGGGAGGTGTCCCTGCCCATGGCAGGGGGTTGGAACTAGATGACCTTTAAGGTCCCTTCTGACCCAACCCATTCGATGATTCTATGATTTTCCCTCCTCTGCTCCTGGTGTCCCTCACTCCTGGATCTCCCCACACGCGGCTGAAGGATCCAAACCCACCAGGCAGAGGTTGGGGCCCCAGGAGTTAATTCTATTTAATCAAGATGATAAAATCCCCCTTCCGCCTCCCGGGTTTTTGACGCGTTCATCTGAAAAAGGAGCCGAAATGTGACTAATGGCCTTAAAGTTCCTGTCAATTTTTTTTTTTTCTCCCCAAATTCATTTGACATGAAAGTGAGAAGTAAACAGAAAGGCCGCGTTTAAGCAGATCACTCGGCAAAGCCTTTTCCATCACATTTAAAAACGGCCGTGTCATGGATTCTGCGAATTGGCCGCTTCTATTTTGTTTGATTTTTATTTTGTCTGTGTGGTAAATTCCCTTTTCATAATCTCGACGTGGTTTGACGAGGTTTTAGGGCTCGGGTTTTTTACTTTTGCTTTTTTTTTTTTCCTTTTTTTTTTTTTGAAGGGATGTTAAAACCATTCTCCAAAATGACATCTCATTAAAGCGAAATTCATCTGCCGGCATCGGAGCCGTTCCGGGCAGGAGGAAACTGTGGCTCCCATTGGCGAATACGTGTATTTTAGAGTGGCTTTTTTTATTATTCTCTACGAAGTACTTTTAATCTTTTTAATGAAGCTGGTAGGAGATACACAACCCCGCATTGTTTCTCAGAAGCCTTGACATCTGGCCCGGCATAATCCAGTTTCTGTTCGGGCCGAGTTTAGAGGCTTTACACAACAATGTCGCCTCGTTGGGGCAAAGCTCGGGATTAATCTTCCGTGCGGGAAGACAGACACCCCACAACTCTGTCTTCCCCGTTGGCTTTTTCCTTTTTATTTCTTTTCTCATTTTTCTGGTTCTTCTCTCGCTTTTTTTTCTTTTCCCTCTTTCCTTTCTGCCCCATTTTTCCTTCTTTTATTTTCCTTTTCTCTTTTTCTCTTTCCCCTTTTCCTTTTTTTTTCTATTTTTTATTTCCCTTTTCCTCCTTTTTCTCTTTATTTCCCTTTTCCTCCTTTTTCCCTTTATTTCCCTTTTCCTCCTTTTTCCCTTTATTTCCCTTTTCCTCCTTTTTCTCTTTATTTCCCTTTTCCTCCTTTTTCCCTTTCCCTCTCTTTTCCCTTTATTTCCCTTTTTTCCCTTTCTCCCCTTTTCTGCTTTTGTCTTTTTTCCCCTTTCCCACTAATTTTCTTTTTCCATTTTGCTTTTTCCCTTCCCCCCCTTTTCCCTTCCCCTTTTTCCCTTTTCCTTTTTTTTTTGCTTTTCCCCCTTCCCTCCTTTTTATCTTTCCCCTTTTCCCTTTTTTCTTCCCCCCTTTTTCCTTTCTCCTTTCGCCCCTTTTCCCTTTTCCTCTCTTTTCCTTTTTCCTTTATTTCTGCTTTTTCCCCTTCCCTACTATTTTCCCCTTTTCCCTTCTTCCCTTTTTCTCCTTTTTTCCTTCTTATCTTTCTTCCTTTATCCCCTTTTCCTTTTCCCCCTTTTCCCCTTTCTCCCTTTTTCCTTCTTGCCTTTTCCCTTTTTTAATTTTCCCTTTTCCCTCTTTCTTTTCCC
>VZZY01018259.1:0-36974 GCA_013400335.1 Eurystomus gularis
TTATTATTATCAATAATAATAATATATTATAGAGGCACATAGTACCAGCAAGTTCAAAAAGGGATTAGACAGACTTAGGACATCTGTCCATGAGCAATGAGTAGACGAGAAAGTTCTCTCTGAGATTTGTAACACTGTGGATGCTGGGCAGTGTGAGAGGTTTCAGCTGAAGATTGTAGCCTGGATTTGCTACTCTGACCGCATAGTTTTGCCCACTGCAGCTGGTGGAGAGAACATGGGCCTCAGTGGGCCCTTGGTGTGATCCAGTGAAAGCTTGGAACTCACGGTAAGACATCTCTATCACTGGAACTTGAATGCTTGTACCACTTATTTTAAATTTCTTCTGTTTTCCCTTATGGCTTGGTCAGATTTTGTCATTTGAAATTGCATATTGTAGAACTCCTCTATCTTACATGTGATATTTGAACTACTTAAACCCCACATTAATTGCAAAATAGATGTAAAATAGCCTCTAGGCAGGCCTATCAATCAGCCAAACATAAATTTATACCAATGTTATTTATGTCCTTGCTGGTGGACTTGTGTTGATGATGATTGATTAATCTCTGATTTATGCCATCACTTTTCTGAGTTAAGTAATAGTATGGTTATTTATCTATCCAATTATACTCTATGTACAATACATTATGTACTTCATGTGCAACACTTTGTCTCTTGATTATAACCTCCAGATTATTAAAGTATTTGATTCTGAAACTTGCTTGCCAGAACTGCATGTTGTCTGTCAGTGGCACTTAGTAGTTACAGTTCTGAAATAATTTTCCACCTTTCTGGGGAAATGATACCCTCATTTACTGACCTAGTTATTGGACTACATGGTATTAGATTATTTTAGAAGTTAGATTCTGCTTAATCTGACAGAGTTATTGTCTTTGATGTAGGGCCTGGAGGAGGGAGTGTTTTGAGCACGTTCAAACTTGGATTCAAGCCAGTGTAGTTTGTCCCTTCTCTTAGGTTGGCTGAGCACTAAGTTTCTATCGTAAAATAGGCTTTTAAAAGAGGGGAAAAGCTTCTGGAAAGAAGTTACTGATTATTAGTCATGTACAAAATCTAATTAGTAACTGCTGTTGACGGGTCTGAATTATTGGAATATGCAAAACTTGCAAACTAAAATTTGTTGTTTTGTGTGCGCTATAAAATATTAGTGGATGTGAGTAGGAAAAAAACAAAATTCAGTGGAAATGAATAAAATTCTTGCTGTAATTTTCAGAAGTTTTGTTTTTAACCAGCTCATTGAAAATGCAGAATGAGTCTTTCAGTGGTAGCCCAAAGGCTAATTTAGTCACAACTAGAGTATAATTTGCTTTCTGTGTTTTGTGATTCAGGAGATGACAGAGAGAAGTGGTATATACCTGAAGGAGGATAATTCTGTGTTTTACATCCATAGTTATTATGCTGAAAGGAGTACAAAATACCTCTCATAGATCTACGTAATAATTTTGCTGCCAACAGTCCCATGACTCTTCCCCTTGAAGGAAGAATACCTTCAAGGAGTATAGGAATAGTGTAGTAACATGCTTGTTATACAGATTCAGCTGTTCACTGACAAGATCAGTCATTTAGATGATATATTGATGTGTGAGGTATTCATATTTATAGTTTAAGGAATATCAAATTTGCTTGAAGTTGTTCCAGACAGAAGATGACTGGTCAGCAACTGGTATGTGCATAAAAGTAAATAAATGAAGTATACCTTGTAATGGTGGACTATATAAAACTCCTGTTTAGTGAACTGCAGAGTGAAAAGTAATACTGAGAAAGATGTGCAAGAATTTTATTTGGTATGTTTCTGGATTTGGATTTTTGTTTGTTCTGTAGTGCTTTTTTTCCTTGTCTGTTGGTATATTTTGTAAATCATGCGATACATTAGAACTGGCATTTACTTAAATATTAAGTTCTGGTGGGTTTATGCCCTTCCTAAGAAATTTACCTGTCTGTATATACACAAGGTATATTCCTGTGCAGATCTAAAGATACAGATGCCTTAAAGATCTTTCAGCTATTTACTGCTGAACTACTGTTCCATGTAGCCTTGGATTTACCAGGTGGCTCCTGTTGGAGGCACATGAGTGCCTGAAAATTCTCTTCAGCAAATATTTTTAGAAACAATACAGCAAAACCTCTGAAAATCCATTTGTTTTATTTCTGCATGTCAGTCATCTCACTAAAGAAAGTTTCCTTCTGCTTCACATGGTTGTGCGCTCTTAAAAATCAAGTCAAACATCTTGAGCTACTCTGACATACCAGTAAAGTTCTCCTTCAGACACTAACTTAATCTGCAAAGTTACTTTATATAGAATGGCAAAACATCATGGCTTTTCTAGAATTGAGCTTGGAGTTACTGAAACCAGCGGACTGGAATTTTAAGTGCATTTGGCAGTGAGCTATTTCCCCCTCCCCTCCCCTCCCCTCAACTTTGGTACTACTGCACATTCAGAAAGACATCTTAAGTCTCTAGTTTTTCAGTATTGGCACAGTTTTAATTCTTAATTGCCTTGTAAATGAAATGATCTAATGTTAGGATAAATCTCTTCTACATGGGCTTGCTGAAGTTTCAGGGGGCTCTCCTTGATAGCTGTGGCCCTGCTCTAGTGCTGCAGGCACCCTGTATTCCTGTCAGTCTGTGAAGGAGGCTGTCCTCTGAGACCTCACTTTGGCAGATTATTTCAGACCCTTTCCTTTGTTTTAACACTATTCTTTGCTTTGTAGGAGCTTGTCTAAATCAGAACAAATTAATGTGGCATTTTTCATGATGTTTCAAAAACTGTTCTCTTCCTTATAGTAATGTGTGAGGAAAGGCAAAGAAGAAACAGTAAATCCTGTTGACAATGAAAGATCAAGTTTTCATGCTGCTGACTACTACTGGCTCAATGGCTGGTAGTTGACTATGGGAGAGCTACTTGATGAGGATTATGAACAATACTTCAGTGTTGCTTATGTTACTAAGTTTTGCTGTTCAGCTGACTTTATTGTTCAGATTAATGTAACGAAACCAGTTGGTATTGGCTGATTGTCTAATTTGTATACACTGTTCTGCAAAATACTGTGATGTTCTTAAAATAAGCGAAGTTCACATACATATATTTTTCCCCTTGGTGTGCTTCTAACAAGTCACTTGAACACTCATTTTATTTTAAGAGGGGTACAAAGTTGTGTATGATCATAACTTAACATTCGTAGTTTCTTCCTAGCAATATAATCTTACTAAATGCTGTGGATGGGGGAGGGGGCATCTGCTCCATCCTGTCGTTGGGTAGAGCAACTGAGAACAGTCAGTCCCTACAGGATGTAAGTATTGACTTGAATTAGACCAAATTCTTCAGTCACTTTTCTTGAAGAAATTTGCTAATCTCAGAATGGTAGTTTGCTATTTCTAAGCTCATTTATTTAGTAGGCTCATTTATTTATTAAGTTCTTTTTAAGTATTCTAGATAGCTCAGACTTGTCACGGTAAGTGTTACAGTTGTAGAGAAGTGTTTCCATGTGTCTGGTTAAGATAGAACTTTAATAATTCTTTCTGAAGTGGAAATTATTTCCTATCATAACTTGTCTCTAAGTTGATTTTGTGGGGTTTTGGTGGTTGTTTTTTAACAACCTAGTTTAATGATAGTTTAATTTTAACTTCCTATGTTTTGTATGTGATTGTTAATGTCACTGAAAGTGTAGATATAAAGACATTTATGAATACCAATGAATTTGTGGTCTTAATTTTGTTGTAGAAATAAATGACATATATTAGTTGATGCATCATTTTTCTCGTTGCCACTGATTAGCCTTGAGACTTTAATATCTAAAAAAAGATTAAGAGAAAATAAAGCTATTAATGGTAATAAACCACAACAGCTTTGCTAGCTTGAAAGTTTATTTTATTTTTATATTAAATGGCTGGATTTCATTGATGTTACAGCTAATAATTGCTTTAACTGTAATTGCTTCAGATACACAGTAGAATGTCAGCTTGCATATCTACAAACCCTCTTACTCCCCAGTCTTCTGTCTCTTTCCTTTTTTTTTTCTTCCGTATTTACAGCAAAATTGCTACCTTTAATAATTAGGTCATGTATGTGACAATTGTGCTTAAGGTTGTGACATATACCTTGAAATTTTCTGCCGACATGTATTTTAAGTCTAGGAAAAAAATAGTCTCTTATAATGACAGCTCCTGAGATAGATGGAGTATACAAACTTTCTTCTTCATTTTTCCTAATCAGGAAGTATTGATGAAGATGTTGTGGTGATTGAAGCATCCTCCACTCCCCAAGTCACTGCTAATGAAGAAATAAATGTTACCTCAACAGATAGTGAAGTGGAGATTGTCACAGTTGGTGAAAGCTACAGGTGAAACTTGCATCTCTTTGTATGAATACATTTTTCCTTGACTCCAGGTTTGTCACAAGGCTCTGTATCATTAAAAGCCCCTACAGTAATGTCACAGAAATTCTAACTGGGATATGCATAGTATGCATTATTTTTATTTCGAAGAAACAAGCTAACAAACAACCACCACAAAATCTGAACAAGAAGAAAAAAAAAACAAACAAAAAACCCCAGAGAAACAAAAAACCTTAAACCACAGCTTTGCCAAAGCTTGACAATTCAGCTGCTCTGGAGTTGTCAAGGTAGTTCGTGCAACTGATGGGCAGAATTTTGGGGAAGCAAAGCTTTACAGTGAGATTCTAGAGAGAGCAAGTTTAGGCTAAGTGGACTATCTAGGGATTAGCTGAGCATTTTTCAGGAAAGCATCCTGCTTTTTTGAAGCTGCTGTTGTGTGCTTTTCTGTTCCCTCCATGCCTCTCTGGAAGTTTTGTTTCATATTTGTTAGATTTTGCAGAAACAAAGTGGAGCTCCTTGAAGAAAAAAAACTTTAAAAATTGTCACATGCATGGGACTGTTGGAGATGCCTGCCTTATGTATGTTTTCATATTTCTGAACATGAAGACAAAATTGTAGAATATGAAGAATGACTATCCATTTTTAAATAAAATAATGACGAAGGAACAATAGGTAGTAAATAATTAAAACATTCCCTTAATTGTCAGATAGTGCTTTCCCTAATGTAATTTTAAATTTAAAATAGCAGACAAGTTTTCCTGCAAAAATCACTGTTATCAGAATAAATACCGTATTTTGCTTAAGACAAATGCATGCATAATGTGGATTTCATTAACACTTGGATCTAACTAAATCTCTTGTTAAACTCTGACACACAAGGATGTCTTACTCACAAAAATATGCAGTCCAAATCTGTAGCAAAGAGGAAGTGGGAAGAGATGAGAGAAATAACATTTAAAAAAATTATTCAACAATATGTTTCTTCATGTTTTCTTGTTTAAAAGAAAACAAAAGCTGCAGAATCAACAGTGCCCAGTATTGAAGTGATTAGAAAAATGTTTCTAGAAACAGTTGATTTATCCACATGAATGTATTTGTTGAGAAGAGTCATTAAAACTTATGAAAAAAAATGTACACTTGAAAAGACTTGACCTAAATCAAGTTAATGCTTTAGCCTCTTATAATTTGCATGTAAAGCTTTAAAAGGTAAAATACTAGGCTAGATGAAAGTGATTGTAGTTATAGAACATTAACTCAAACCTAATGGAAGACAGGTAAGATGCTTTTAAAAAATAAACAGCATTGTCTCTTCCTAACGTCAGTAAGAAGTGCTTTCTGTAGTAGCCATAAAAGACTTGAAAAAATTACTTCTTTTTTCCCTTAGCTTCTGTAATGCTGCAGCTAAAAGGACAGCAGCAAACTCTTGCCACTCATTTTTGTTGACGTCACTCATTTTTGTTGACGTCAGTGGTGTCTTTGCTGGTGATTTAAGTGAGCAGAAAGTTGAACCAAGCACGCTTTCTGATTAATTAAAATTTTTTGGCCTTTTTGGTTTGTTAGACCTTCAAACGTGGATTTCTCAAAGGCATTTAATTGTTGGGGTTTTTTAGGATCATAACAGAATGGTCAAATTAAGTTTTGTTCTTTACTGTACTAGCTCTCAGCTGTTAAGTCATCACTGAAAATGTTGAGCTGAAAACTTTTGGAGATTAGAGAAATAATTAAGTCTTATTTTGTATTGAAAAAAATCATGTTTCTTTGTTAAAAAAATACAGTAAGAAAACAGTTCTGGGAAGCTTGCTCTGAGGAGGAAGAGTCTTAAATTCAGATTTTGAGTCTGAATTGTCAGGAACTTCTGAAACTAGTCTTTTATACTTTGAACATAGAGTATTTCCTATGCAGGTTTTCTTGTGTTTCAGGTGTATTAGTTTTGCCAACCATAGTTTAAGGAACTAGGGAAGCTCTGGGACATCTAAATGGTAGTTCAGTATAAAATCGTAAATATAAATGCTCTAAGCAAGGTGAATATTATGAAGATTATTTACCAAACTCAGAATACTGTTCAGAGCAAAATAAATGGTTGTTTTTATTCCGTATAACTTATGCATAGATGAGAGAGGTTACTGCGTTTTTTTAAAAGGCAAAAGTGTATTTTTGGATGGAAGTTAAAAAAAAAAATGACAAATCAGAAACACGAAGAGAAAGATACCTCTTTTGACACTTCATAGTACTGCTGGCTTTTTTTCTGTGAAATCTGATGCTAAGCTTTTTAATGCTTGTTACATATATTAAGTACTCTAGAACTAACACTTGTATTTTTTTCAAAACTCAATTATTAGTTGAGTAGCAGTGTGTATTGCCATAGTAACATGGACTTACAGAATGCAAATTAATAGTAGTGAAAAAGATTGAGGATTTGTAAAAGTTTACATAAATTCTGGAGGCGATCACTTTTGACATTTGTCTTTATACAAACCATTCTGCAGGAGAGTTGGCACTTTACACCTGACTATTTAAAAAATCTTAAAATTCTGAATTGTTAAGCTTGACCTTAGTAAATAAAAGATTACTCCAATAGTAGGGTCTAAATTTAAGCTGTGTTAAGAATCTATGGTCGGGATATTTAAGCATGTTAATAAACAAGTGGCCATGTATAGATAATAGGAATATTTTAATTAATTTACAATTCACAGGCAAAACTTACTTTGAAAGGAATTGATGCACTTGAATACAGGGGGTGTTTTTTGTTTGAATGAACTTGCTAATAGTTGAGTGTGGATACAAGCTTACTGGGCATTTTAGTACCAAAGATCAGAAAAAAGGAAAGAAAATTCATGAATTGTTTAATCTGTCACTTCCTTAATCCTTTCAGTCATCTCAAATTTCTTGTGGGAGAGAAGAAAACTACTAGTGTGCTGTGTGGAGAATGCTGGCTTCCTTCCTTCTTCTAGTAGAACCAGAAGCATGTTAGTGGATGTGAGATCATCTTTCACTATTTTCAATGTGTTGTGGGCAGGACAGATAAAGAACATAGATGCGGAATGTTCCAAGAAGAAAAATCCTCCTGAAGAAGAAGGTAGTAAGGCTGAATAGGGAAAAGATAAAGAAGAAGCTTTAGAGAGCTAGGCTGTGCCTTCGAACAAACGGTTTGGGTAACCCTACAGGTCCCACCTTGCTTATCATGACAGCAAATAGTACAATTTTGTGCTCGCTTTGAAGCTTTGTTGTCTTTTAAGTGTAATACTGCATAGGCTTTAGGAATTCTCTTCCCCCCCCATCCCCCATAGTGTCACTCTGTTAGTGAAATCCTACTATGATGATTGCTATTTTCTTAAAAGTAAGGAGATCTGATAAAACTGGCAGTGGACTCCGGAAAAGGCAGGAAAGGGACACCATTGCTTAGGAATGAATGCATAGTGCATGATTCTAAACCACACATAGTATACTTTATCACAGCAGCATCAATGTGAAATTGTCCAGTGGTTAGCCCCTCATTTTGCTCTCCTGTAAGTAAGAAGGAGGGTGCTCATGAAAAACACTTCCTTGCTTTTATTCTTTCCTGAAGAAGCCGCTCTGAAACCTAGAAAACCCAGTGAAAATTATTTGTCTGTAGAAAAACTTTCAGTGGGAATTGTTAAGCTGTTAATAATTGTAATTGTTGATAATCTAGTTTCTTTGAATTTATTCTAAACTAAGAATTGTAAACCCCAGAGTCTTCCACATAATTTAAACCAAGAAATAACCCAAAACCTTTGTGACTACATCCTTTTGTTGTTCTTTTGTTACCAGAGCTGGATAATTATTTAATTGGGCTTTTTTATTTGCCTTGTGAAATCAAGATTCTAATGCTTTTCTGCTTGTTTTCGGAGTGGACACCGGTGAGGTGCGGTTAGTACCATCTTGAATCCTCACTTGGTCACATGCATATAGAAATTTGTCGTATGTCACTTTCTTATGTTGCACACAGTCTCAGGTTTGAGAAAATTACAGAAGTGTTAGTTTTTTTCATCCATGTCCCTCGTTTTGCACAGTGCACCATATTTCATCAATAAATTGATACGTACAGATGATTATTCCCTCCTCCTTTTTTCTCCATCAAGATAGGGCCACTTTCAAAGTGTAGAAAAAGTAAATCTTTGAGACTGCAGTTCATTTTACATCAAGCAGCAGTGTAGCAGCTGGAATCATAGCTAGAAGGGTGAGATAGGCAGTATTTACCAAAATTTTGTAAAGCCTTCACTGATGGTTCTTTTCTGATTAATATAATTCTATTAAGTCTGGTTGAGAGTTGTCATAGTGTTAAATGGACTAACCTAGTCATCTTGAAATTACATGGACTCAGCCACAGACTGAATATGCACAGCACCGTACAGCTGACACATTCATTTTGTGTCCTATTTAATAATAATGTTCTATTTAATCATAGGAAGGAAATAAAGACCTGGACCTATAACTTTAAGACTGCTTCCACCTCCATCTTTGCTTGAAATCGTACCTGATTAAAAAACTCTTGAAGACGATGAGCTCACTGTTGTCTGCTAGGCCTTACTTCTCTTAATCTCTAGTTTGATGCTTTGTTACATTTATCTGCTTTTTCTTTTGTGCAAGAAGTTGTGCAAAGGAAATTTCATATTGTTGAATTTACAGCTTGCATTGAAAAACCAAAATTACAGATGTAGTAGGTACTGCACTGTTTTTGATATGAAGCTGGAGTTCCTGTAAGAGAGGTAAAAACTGGCAATCCTGCATATCCTTCCACAGCTGATTTCTCCTCTCCGTTACACCAAATCTGAGGTGCTGCCATGAACCTTAACTTTCAGTTAACTGAAGGGGTGGGGAAGATGAAGTAGGAGGTGAGGCTTTAACCTCTCCTTCTATTACTAAAGTGCATCTTGGGTTGCCAGAGAGAGTAATAGTAAAGTTTTTTAAAGAGGCATGGGAGGTAACTTTCATTCTGGAGAATGAGTAGGACGCACAGAAAGCACACATAAATAAGTTTGGACATTATGTAAATGCAGACTTTAAAGAAAAATGTTCCCTTTTGAACCAACCTGGTCTTTAAATTATGGTGATGACTGAAGTGGAAGTGAAGCGTAAGCCAGTTGAGAAGCGTGCAGCAAGCATGCTTTTGCACTACAGGAAAATACACTGATCTTTGTTAGTGAGTTACACAGATTCACGCCTGCACAGGGGTGAAGGGAGTACAGGCACAACAGGGATGTAGACTGAGCTCCATGGTGATTTGTGCAGAGGGTTATGTTTGGTTTTGGTGAAGTCATTCCCTTTTCTTCACATTTTCCTCTTCTGAGTTTCTGAAATCTGAGTACATTATTTTTCCAAACTGGAAAATAAGAGCCACTTGATTTATGTAAATACTGGAGAGTCAAAGGTTTTTGAGAGTGAACTGGTAAAAATATTCTTCCCTTAATTGAAGACAGTATCCTTTTAACTTAAGCTCCAGAGCACCACTGATTTGAGTGTTTGGGTTTGTATGGCTAAATTGAATAGAATGTGTGCTACGTGTTACACTACTGGCATAAAACCATCCCTTTCCTTAGGTAGGGTTACAAGCTTATGATCTCCTCTCCTCAAGCTTCATTTCATTTAAGTTTAATTAAGTGTTACACAAAGCTGTGTTCATTCTTTTGGGGTGGGGGGGAGGAGTAATATTCAAGATTTTGCACTTCTAGGACATTTTTGAAATTTAAATTAAAGTACAGAAGTTATCCTCTGAAAATACTCTATCACAAGTTAACATGCAAAAGAACTTAATGTTTGCAAATTTTTATTGTCTTTACAGTTCTGACATCATTCACAGATCTGTTGTTTCATACAGGGAATAGTATGGGATTTGGAGATGCTTCATTTACTACTAAAAACATTAAAGCATAACATCAGGTAGAATTGCTTACTGACTGCAGTTGTAGGGTTTCACAGTGAATTTTTTAGAAGGTACCTGTATGTATTTCATAGTTTGAAAACTATTGCTAGGTTTAAAGACCTTTAAACTCTACCTGTTGGGTATTTGCTATTGTGTTACCTAGTAAAGGCTATAGGAATGTTTCTAAGTACACATCTAGTGAATGCGGTGTAGTGGGGTATTTCAACGTAACCAAATATTTTTTCTAATAAAAATAGTAAAAACCATACTTCAAATAGTTCTCAAACAGTGAGGAGAAAAAATTAATGGCAAAATTTAGGTTAATGCTTGAGATGTTACCATTTTTTAAGGTCTCGTTCAACACTTGGACACACAAGATCACACTGGGGACAAAGCTCTACTTCACATGCTGCACGACCTCAAGAACAGCGGAACCGCAGTAGAATTTCCACAGTCATACAGCCACTGAGACAGAACGCAGCGGAAGTAGTGGACCTTACCGTGGATGAAGATGGTAAGTTGCGTCGGTCTGAGAAATCTCTTCCTTTTTCAGAAGCAGGATGCTCAGTGTAAAGGGAGTGGAGTTAATTGCATTAGTTATACCACTGTATAAAAAAGTCTCAATTCTAAACAAACTGATTTTCAAGCCTGTCAGAAAATCTTCTTACTGCATTCCTTTTAAAATTAAAAGTTTAGCCATTCCCAGTGGGTCTACTAGATCTAATTTTTCCTTTAACACTGACTTGAATGTGTGTCTGAGTGCTGACTCACCAGGCAGAAATTACAGAACAGGTTGGAACTACTTAAAAATACACACTTACTTCAATACAACACTATAAAAGGAAAATCTGTCCCTGCCTATGCTTTGGAATAGTTACTCTTCTTTCAGGCCTTGGAGCAAAAATAATTGTTAAAAAGGAAAAAAAATAAAAAGACAAATTTCAAACTTGTAACCTTTTGTTATGTCGCAACATTAAAACCTACTGACACTTAAAATAAATACTCCCTATGAAAGACGGACTTCCAGGTATTGTCAGAAGTTGAGAGAAAGAAAAACTAAAGCTCATTTACATTTTTGTAGGTTTATTTTGGTGGTGGTGGTTGTTTTGGGGATTTCATGGGTGCATGTTACTTTTAATGTTTTTGACAGTAGTTTTGTCCTGTTGTGGTTCTGATCCTGGGTACATTGCAAGCTAGTATCTTGCAATATCATATTCTTCAAGGTGTCCTGATTTTTGGGGTGAGTTGGAGAGTTGGAAGGGTTTTGGATTGATTTTGGTTGTTCAATAGTTTTTTAAGGAAGAGGATGGATTTATTTACAGATTCTTTTCCGTATGGATTTATTATGAAATATCTTGACAGCTCTTATCATTGAAGGAGAATAGGTGTCTGTTGCTTTAATTTACTGTTTAAACTCAAATGATTGATAGATTTTAGTCTTAAATTCAGGAACAACATTATTTTTTAAAATATTGTTGTTGCTTTAACTTTTACTTCTCTAATGTGTGTATTTAAGACTAGCAGATTCTAACACCACCACCCCACCCACCTCCCACCCCCACTCCCTCCTGAGGAAATACCTTTCTAAGATGAGTCTTCCAGGATTTCAAGGATATTATTTTTAGGTGTAGACATCAAATTTCGCACAAACCAGTGTAAAATGATAAAAATTATGAATTAACACTGTTACAAGGCAGCTGTGCACTTTATCATAACTTTACTGATGTCTTCAAAGATACTGGTCTCAAAACTCTGCTAGCTACTTCCATGAGTATAAGGATCATCTCTCTATCTATCTTCCTGGATTAATGTCTGTGAAATATGTTGAAATGAAGTTTCTCTTAGCTAGTAGTTTGAGATTGACCAAGTCCACTGACTTTTACTAGTTTTAGGTCGAGAAACAGAACTGTCTGTATTGCTGATGGTGAATCAAAACAGTGACAGGGTAGTGGGGTGATTTGAGGCTGATAGAATTGAGAATTGTCTTGAGTGCAGGATTGCTTTCAGAATGTATTAGCATCCAGTCTTGAGCACTGTGTGATCACATATTAGTGATAGACTATACGTGTCCTATATACTTGCTGTTTTTTCTGAATTTAAACATTATTACATTTCTGCCAAAATGGTTTCCTTTAAATAAAATCAACATACTGGAATGCCCCGTTAAAATCCAAAGGAATTGAAATGTAGGTATCAGGTCATGTTTTTTTTTTAATGTGATGAAGACTTGCAAGACTGAAGATATGTTTATTCTATTGCTTTCTGGGTTGCTGATATCCCTTCTAGATATTAAGAAAAATCTTGAAAACTAGTCAACTAGACTTTATGTAAGAGAAGTATTTGAAGTGTCNCTTTACTAAAAAAACTGAACTGTTTTGGATGAAACTCTCTTTTATGGTATCTCGTATTCATAGTCATGTCACTGCCTTGTCAGAAATTTGAGAGAAATTTCAAACTTAGTGTCAAAGGCAGACTATTTCAAAACTAAATCTAAATGATGCTACCAAGTATCTTTTTAAATTTTAACCTGTTTACAACCATGTAGTAGGGAACAGGATTTATCAAGTGTTTGGTGTATTTTCCTGGATCCAATTAAATACATTGCCGACTATTACCTTTACAGTATGTGAAATGAACACATGTGTACTTCGAACAGAAGTCTCAAGTATTGTTTTAAAGAATCTGTTTTTAATATGTATTGAGACTTAAAGTTTATCTTGCTACAGCCTTTAGTACTGTGCATCTAGAATGACTGAAGTTTGTAAAGTAGTACTACTAGTTTAGATGTTATTATACTGTTCTTGGTTAGTTGTCTAAAAGTTTTTCTGCGCTTCGTAGGCATTAAAAAAATAGTAAGGGTAATACTTAATCATAAAGTCATTTGCCTGTGGATTTATGAAAGATTTCAGCAAGCGTTTTCATCACTAAGTACCAAAGCAATTCGGTTTCCTTTCTAGTAATATTTTATTCAATAAATAAAACTTGATATGTTAGATTTGATTGGGAATTGTTTATATTAATTCTTAAAATTTGAGTTTATTTACAAAAAAAAGGATTTATATAAGATCTATTTTTTTTTCTCCACACATGAATGAAACAGGATTAACTTCTGTGTTTAGTACTTGTCAGGCTTTTTTGAGTTCTGACTTCCTTAGCATCTGGCAAAACCGGAATTGAGAATTTCATGTAAAGTATTAAAAAACAGCAACAACAGTAGAAAACCCCAGCATCTTTTAATGCTTAAAGAACACAAAAGCTTTTTTTTTCTTTTGATAGAGCCGACAGTTGTGCCAACCACATCAGCTAGAGTGGAGCCGCAGGTTGTGAGTTCTACTTCCAGTAACAGTTCTAGTACGTCTACCTCAGAGCAGGCCTCTGATGCAGCTCCAAACGTCTCCAACGGCCAGCCCTCTGCAGCACCAGAGACGACTTCTAGTCTTCCCAGTGGCGGCACTGCTGGTACTTCAGCTGGAGGTACAGAATAAGACTTTATAAATTCTCATGCTGCCTCGGAGTACAAAGGATGTAGAAGAAGTTAGTGGGCATTCTCTAGATTAAACAGCATGTAAACTTTTAGTACTTGAACAGTAATGAGCTGAGAAGACAGGAATCTGAAAAAGATCATGGATTTCTCACTCATGAAGGAAGTTGTGCTAGAGCCTTCTACTTTTGCCTACTGTAATGATTTGGTTATAGCTAATGAACCACATCCTTGCTTTTTGAGGAGATAGAATGTAGTTGCCAGGGGATTAAGTCTTCCATTGCAGTCTGTTACAGGGGTGGTTTTTTTCATGTGTATTGTAAGGATTGTCAAGATTCCTTGAACCTAACACTGTAGATTACTTCACTGGAAGCACTTTTAAACAGATCTGTATAGATACTGACCCTATAATAGGGCTGTGTATACAGGTAGCACTCGTAATGTCTCTGAAACATGGGTGCTCTGCTCCTATTTGCAAGTCAGGTGAGGTTCAGAAAACCTGAGCCAACCACAGTTGCACAAGAATTTGAGGTCTGTGCATTAAGCACAGGGACAATTTCCCTTCTTCCCTACTGATAATACGGCTTAAATTAGTGGAATGAGGCAAGTGTCAGTCTTTCTAGTGATTTCCATGAGTACATTGACCTGAACCATTCGGTTTTGGTTCATTTGGCAGGCACAGCTAAATCTTTCTGTTGTATCCAGTTTGTTTTATTTTAGTCTAGATCTGTTTCTCAATTGGTGAATTATTTAATCATGAGGTACAAATTATTTTTTCCATTTAAGTCACCGCTTTATGGTGATCGCTTTACTAATTTCTTTTATGTCAATATTAACTTCCTTTTTCTTCAAGATGATGTAAGAAGAACTGCATCTAATACGACACTGGAAACTGGCCCTCCGGCCATGCCAAGGTTACCATCGTGCTGCCCTCAGCATTCGCCTTGTGGAGGACCTTCACAGACTCATCATGCATTGGGGCACCCTCATACAAGCTGCTTTCAGCAGCATGGCCACCACTTTCAACATCACCACCACCACCACCACAACCCTCACCCAGCTGTTCCACTATCTCCTTCATTCAGTGACTCCAGCTGCCCTGTTGAAAGGCCTCCTCCAGTGCCTGCACCGTGTGGAGCAAGCAGCAGTTCTGGCACCAGTTACCATGACCAGGCATGTTTAATTCTTGTGACTCTCCTTTTGCGATTCCCATTAGTTACAAATATGTGAGAATAGACCAGGATGCTGAATTGTGGATTATTCTCTTGTACTGTAGCAGGCATTATAGAATGGAACTAAAAGGAAAATTTGAGCTATAATATACGGACACAAAAATTGAAATTTTACAGAAAGTCATAATCCAACAAGTGATTGTTGACAGCTGACATCTTGATGACTGTAAGATGATAGTGACTGTCTAAGCAAACCAAATACCTTGAAATATACTCTGCTGATCGTAGTAGTTTTGCAATGCAAATAATTGAGCTGTTTTAAGGGAAGAAAAAAATCATAGAATGGTTTGGGTTGGAAGGGTCCTCAAAGATCATATAGTTCCAACCCCCCTGCCATGGCAGGGACACTTCCCACTAGACCAGGTTGCTCAAGGCACCATCTGATGGTGCCCCATGGGCAACCTGTTCCAGTGTCTCACCACCCTCAGGGTAAAGAATTTCCTTCTAATTTCCAATCTAAATCTAACCTCTTCCAGTTTGAACCCGTTACCCCTCATGCTATCACTACAGGCCTTTGTGAAAAGTCCCTCCCCATCCTTCTTGTAGGCCTCTTTCAGATACTGCAGTAAGGTCTCCCCTGAGCTGCCTTTTCTCCAGGCTGAAGAAGCCCAATTCTCTCAGCCTGTCTTTATAGGAGAGGTGTTCCAGCCATCTAATCATCTTTGTAGACCTCCTCTCCAAGAGGTGCATGTCCTTCTTGTGCTGGGGGCTCCAGAGCTGGACACAATACTTATACCAGGTGGGGTCTCACAAGACCTGAGTAGAGGGGCAGAATCACCTCCCTTGACCTATAGGCCACACTGGCCATCAAGTATAATGTTCTGTTTATAAAAAGTATAAAAGAGTTGCTCTTCTAAAAGCGTTTTTTTTTGTGAGACTTATCAAGCAACTAAAATCACATCTCTGAAACAATAAGGTCACAACTAGGAAAAATAACCATGCAACCATTTACAACATGCAGAACTATTAATCTGGTTCCTATTCTAAGTGTAATGCATTAAGCACAACTGAAAACACTGAAGATTTCTTTTTGCCTCCAAATATTTCAATGCATGTGGCTCCCATATGCTCACTGATTTATCCATTGTAGGGTTTGGAGGTTTTTTTTTTACACAATCCAGTGTAGTGAATTCAGTCTCTCACCAGATTCAAGAACTTGGGAATAAGAAATGTTAACCATATTTAAAGAATGCTCCAGAGTCAAGTCTTAAATATTTGGAACCTGGTTGCTTGTGACAGGTTTGGGGTTTTTTTAAATTATTATTATTTATCTTTTTATCTCATTATGTTTGAGGGTGAATTTGTTTTCAGTGTCTGAAGAATTGCTTGAAAAAAGATGGTTTGTTTACACAGCAGGCATTGCCAGTAGACTTAAGCAGCAGTGGTATAAGAAGTCATGGAAGTGGTGCTTTTCATGGAACATCTGCTTTTGACCCCTGCTGTCCCGGTTCTTCATCTCGAACTACAATTTATGGGCATCAGGCTGGTGCTGGCCCAAGCCAGTCAATAACCATAGATGGATATGGATCAAGTATGGTTGCACAGCCACAGCCACAGCCTCCTCCTCAGGCATCACTGTCTTCCTGTCGGCATTATATGCATTCTCCTTGTAAGTACTGATCAGTACTGGGTACCTGGCCGGGGGGGGGGGGGGGGAACTAAACAAACAAGAAAGCAGCTTCTCTGACAACATATGATAACTCTTACTATCTGCTTTGATTTTGGAACTGATCTAGCTCAACACATATTAAGAAATGTATTTAAACAGTTCAGCTTGGATAGAGGATTTGAACAGGATCAAGGTGAAGTTAAAATCTTTTGAGTGATCTTAATAACATTGAGATTTCAAAAACTATATCTACTATGAAAATATTTTTCATCTCCTTTGTATTTTAGCAATGTTTTTTTATTTCATTTTCCCTGGTCCGTCCCACGTCCTGTCCCCACTATGAGTTCTGCTTGAGCAAGCTCAGAGTCAACTCATTTGTCTGATTGTGATTTCTTTTTTTGGGTTTTATTGCCTCTACAGAATAGTGGACTTGGGGGGATGTGAATTTTAAAAAAATTAAACAATAAACTTAATTTAAAAATGATATTTCTCACCCTACATATCTTTTTCAGTGTGCATCACACAGGTTTCTTTGTTTGTTTTTCCTTTACCACCTTTGGCAAGTGACTTTTGGCTGCAGAAAGTCTGGGTTTCTTGTAGGGTATGTTGCTGGAATCACTTTATTTAAAAATTTCATAAACGTATACCCATGTTGCCACTGTTTACATTAGTGTAATAATATTGAAGCACCTGTGTGAAGATACTTTTTAAAATAAATTTAAGTCAAAACCTGCTATTGACCAAATTTAAAGCACCTGATGTTTTCATTGCAGATGCTTCTTTGACCAGACCTCTTCACCATCAAGCTTCTGCATGTCCTCACTCTCATGGAAATCCGCCTCCACAGCCACAACCTCCACCTCAAGTAGATTATGTTATCCCTCATCCAGTACATCCATTCCATCCTTCAATCTCAACTCATGCATCTTCTCATCCTGTTCCACCCCCACCACCAACTCATCCTTTAGCCAATGCAGCTGCTCCATTACCACAGCATCTTCCCACAACACACCAGCCTATATCTCATCACATCCCTGCAACAGCACCTCCAGCACAGAGGCTACATCCTCATGAAGTGATCCAGAGGATGGAGGTCCAGAGAAGAAGAATGATGCAACACCCAACGTATGTCACAAATGTACTCAGAACAATATCTAAACATATAATTCATTTCCCTCAGGTTTGTAAAATGTTGCATGCGAATCCCAAACTGTTAATTGCATGGTTAGGAACTGTTAGTATTAAACCATGGTAAGAAGTGTCTTTACGTACTGTCACAGTCGCATGAGCATTAAGACTGAACCTTTTCCATTACGTGTCTCAGTACTCTCTCCAGGTAAGGCATGAATGGGGCATGGCAAAGAGGGGAAGCTTATGTTTCTCTTGCCCGTCACTCATCCTTCAGATGACAGGCAGGAATTCCTTTCAAGCTGGACAGCCTATTACAAAGTACATCATAAGCTCCTTTCAGATGTGTTCCTTGACAATGTGTCTTGCATTGTTGATGCTGTTAAAATTCTTTTTATCTAACCAGTGCTTTAAGATAAAATTAACAATTTATCATAAGAGGCAGTTTACCATATTTAATTCAGATCTAACCTTAGATCTTTACCTAGCTTTTCTATGCCTTTGTATCTTGAGAAGAGAAGGGAGAGACCAAATAATATCTATATGAGAATGTGACCGATGTTGATATGTACCTTGGGTGATATTAAGAGATGCTACTGTTGTTGTAAACTAGATTCATGATACTAATAGCAACAGAGATCAGGTCAGTACTGGCTTAGTATTCAATCACAAGGTAACAGAAGTTATTTTAATTCTGGAGATAATGCTTTTAAATATCCAAGAGAATTTCAAGAATGAGCTCTCTAGTTGTTGCTGTTAACCTTATGTAAATTCTACTGGTAACTAACTTAAAACAGATTTAGAAGTTAATGCTTAAACAAAAGTTTGCTTTAACTGCAACTTTTGAGGCAGTTTCATAATAATTCATAAAAATATTTATAGGCAGTAAATGGTCACAAAGTGGCAAATGATAGACTTCCTCCTCCCTCCTCCATTCCCCTGGAAAGTCAAATGTAATCCTGCTTTCTCAGTCATTAAAATTTTGATCTCTCTGAACCTACACCTGTTCTTTTGTTATCTATGCTATGCAGATGGGGTAATCTCTGAACACCCTAATGTCAGCGTACAGGCATACCGCTTCTGTATGCCCATGATTATGCATAATTTTCAAAAATTAATTTTGGAAATTTCAAGCTTGTGAATGTCAGATAGCAAGACAGCATTTTAAGGAAAAATAATAGTTGAAGCTATCTTATCAGTTCTGGAAACTTTCTGGTGGTTCAGGGATTAGAAATGTGAGTATTGGAATTTCTTAGCGTCATGAATTTTCTTTGTATGTATAGAAACTGTAGTCAGATGTTGATAATAGGTTCTTCTTTGACATTCTCTCAAGTCACCAATCTCAGGTCAGACAAGTGTCAGTTTGCTCAGTGAGGCTTCTCCTCTATAGTTCTGTTTTGTAATCTTACAAAATTGTTTGACCTTTGGTCTGTCTTCTTCCTTCTAATCCTCATACAAATTACATGCAGAATCAGTATTGTAGGTGTCTTGGCCCAGCCTCATAGAAGTCAGAGTATACTCTGACAACCAGAAACCTGTATATTCACCCTGTTATTTAATGCAGACTGAGACTGCCAGGAGACTTGCAATTCCTTCAGTTCCACATCCCATCATCTCAAAGTGTTCTTAAGATATTGTTTCATCCTTCAGTTTGAGAAATAGCATATGGGATAGTCTAGCTTGTTTACCTTCTGTCTAACAATATAGGACTTTTTCAGGTTTGGAACTAAAGAATGGTTAGAGTCCTCTTCTCACTGTCATGTCTCAAGTGTGGGTACGATGGCCATAACTTCCTCATGGTAGTGGAATTGACCACAAAATGTGCAAAAGGCAGTGTATGCACTACATACACTGCATACATAGTGGTGCACTACATTTGTGTAATATGAGGATTTTCTGTTCATTTAAAATCTGATCGCCCAGTTTATGCTAAGATTGTAGGATAGGCAGTCTAGGAGATTTCAGATGTGTTTCTTTTGAATTAAAAAGATTAGCTGACATTCAGTTTTTATGGAAGTATGGAGGTTGGTTTGCTATGTTTTTGTTAAAATATGTTCTTCCAGATTTTTCCCCATAATTACTTGAAAAACTGAAGGGAGATGAGGCTTGGAGTAAGTTCTGCTGATAGGTCTGTTCTATTGCAGAGGACTAGTATTTCTAATATAGTTTATACAAGCTTGCAGATTTTTCTGGAGAATTATCAATTTATAGTGATTAGACTAGTGTGCTGTTAAATAACTTTTTATATCTCTAGAGGTGTAAATTTACAAAACGTCTAGTCTGCTTTGTCAGGTAGCTTAAGGTGGTACTGAATCGGAAGACAGTGTACTGCTTTTGGCAATATCCCGAGTTTCTAGGTTGAATAACAAAAACTACTTTCTGCAGTGAAAAGAATGGCAAGAAAAATACCAATCCATTTCTTTCTGTAACTGGGAAGTGCTAAAGTACGAGAAGTCAGCCAGCAGGTTCTTTTGAAGATTTTTTTTCCAGTTGTTCTATACCAGCTGGCATGGGAGAAGCTGTGTGCTCTTATTACCTGAGCTATGATGCAAACATGTTTCATGGAAAGTGTTCCCTTATTAGTGTATTCAGTTTCCCCTAATTACTTTTGCTGGGAAAGTTTTACTAGAAGTAAACTGCAACGTAGCTGTGCATGACTCTGAATCACAGCATGACTGTTGTGTGGCCTTTGCTTTCCTACATGCAGTTTGACATTAGGTTTAAACACTTTGTCAGTTGTCCTGCCAGTAGTCAGGCCTGCTAGGCGAAGGGCAGATCACAATAGCTGAAGCTGGCCGTGTCTTTGAATATGAAACCTATTATGATTAGTTTCTAACATATCTAAAGTTGAAATTAAAATACTGTATAGGGAGGTTTTTTGTTTTCTTTTAAACACATCCCAGGAATTCAGTCTGTAACATTTTTATTATGGATATTGTTTTCTTGATACTAACAAGTATGTGAAATTAATTGTTGCTGGTTTATGCTATTTAGACGTGCTCATGAGCGGCCTCCTCCACATCCTCACAGAATGCATCCCAATTACGGTCATGGGCATCACATTCATGTGCCTCAGACAATGTCTTCCCATCCTCGACAAGCTCCAGAGAGATCTGCCTGGTTAGTAATCAGATACTTTTTGGTTCTTCGTGACTCAGGACAAAAGACCATAATGTGCTGATCACAGTGCTGGTAATGCTGGCTGTGATTTTAAAAAGTGTTGCATGTGTCTGTGGTTCCAAATCTGTAGATACTGATACGGCTTTGAAATATTGATCTGAGTCCTCAATATCTTAAATATATTCATAGGGGGTTTTATCCATTGCTTTTAAAATGGAATTGAGAGTTACTGACTCTATGTAGTTATTTCAAGTGTTTATTTTAAAATAGGCAAGTAAAACATTGCTGAAGACTGTTCTTATATTTATGTTCTTTGTAAAATAGAGGTTTGGAGTTAGAAAGTTAGAGGTCTGAGTTAGAAAGTAATTTATTCTCTCTCCTCTTGGAACTTACTTAAAACTGCATCAGGCCCACTCCTGAAGGTTACCTTTCAGTTACCCCCTATACTTATTATAAAAAAACATACTTTTGACCATTAGTGAGGAGCTGCATGTGTGAGAACTGCTGTTCCCACAGTGTGAGCTACAGAGAAGACTGCACACTGGAAATAATCCTGGGCACAATAAATGTGCAATTGTCTCAGCTGATTTAAAAACAACTTTAAGTTATGGTAGGATTAAGATAATTTCTTAGCAAAGTTTAAAAAAATTCTTACCTGAAACTGTTATGGTAGCTCTGCTGTGTTGTATGCTTTCCAAAGCAGTGGAGTTGTATGTAGGAGTCAAGATATACCTTTACTGTAATCCGACTTTCATTCATGTGACAGGGAACTGGGAATTGAAGCTGGTGTGACTGCAGCTACTTACCCTCCAGGGCCCTTGCATCCTCACTTGGCCCACTACCATGCACCTCCTCGACTTCATCACTTGCAAATAGGGGCTCTTCCTCTAATGGTAAGGAGATAGCTTATGAAAAATGATGATCGTTGGTCATTATAATTATTTTGTTTGTCGGGAAAATTATTTTAAGGCTTACTGCATTTAATTGGACATGTACACACTGCTGCAAAAGCTAATGCTTCAACTGAAGAAAATACTCCAGTGTTTCTGTGTGTTGCTCCCAGCTAGAGAGCTAGGACAGGCTGAGGTCTAACAAGAGAAAACAGTATACTGGGCATTAACAATTCTAACTCAAGCTCTTGTAAAGTGAAACATATTTAAATTAAATTGTTACTTGCATTGCAATGCATTGACCCTCTGCATCTGATTTTAAAAGTTTTTGGATTGTTAAAAAGTACCAAATTTCCACTAAGTGCATGCGGATTAGCACTGGTCCTTTATTTTTAAGGTGTGTATACAGTACAGCTAGAATTCCATCTAGAGATTTGGTTGTTTTCAAATATTTGGTGTTCATCAACCTAAATCTGTGTGATAAAGTATATAATTTTGTAACATCAAGTGTTATAAGCAACAGGAAGTGTGAGGGTGAGCTAGTCCCTTGTTATATGTAACTTTTTTACTCTGCGCTAGAAAACCAAGGAAAATCAACTCTCTGACTTCTACAGAGTATTATTTTTTAAGTAATGGTTGTAGGTTTATTTAAAATAATACTGTTTAATGAAAATTCACAGAGACACAGATTTAGTTTAATGGAGTATGTTTAGTGTTTCTATGTGGTATTTTGTGTGGCTAACCCATGTTATTTATCCCTGTTAAAGCTAGATAATCTAATCAAAAATATGGGCTCATCTGTAAACGAATACTTAAATTGGAATTAAAAGTCAACCTCCAAGTCTTGGCCATCCAAAATTCCTGTTAGTAGCAAGAATTGACATCTAGGGATTGAACTGTAAATTTACAATCAATACTGTGACAGCTTCATAATCTGGTTTTAAATCACTTGTTCCTTGCTATTTACCTAATAAACATGATAATCCTTAAGCATTTCTGTGATCTGTCAGGGTTGGTGATTCAGTGATGCACAGCTTGCATACTTACCACAGACTTTCTAGAGCAGTCCGTAGAATTTGGTATTTCAGTATAGCCAACGAGATTCTTACTGTATAACATTACCTCTCCTGTGCATAATCTATTCAAATTAAGGTTTTTTGCATTCTTTTTCAGTTAGGTGTCTGGTTTTTTTGAGTCAATAAAAAATGACTTGCCTGTCTCACATTTACTTCATGTGTTCTACTGGAACAGATAACTTCAGTTGCTTTAGATTCTCAAAGACAAGGGGCCCTGCTAATAGTTCAGGGAACTGCAATTGCATTAGAAGGCAGCAAGTTAAGCATATGCATATTTTATCCCATTTTTCTATTGGGACTAAAGTCAGTTATGGGATTTGTTTCCACTATTGCTGTGAAGTTTCTAGAAAGTTCAGAGTACATCCTTAGATTACAGTGTGATGAGAAACTTTTAACTGCATTGTAACTTTCATAGGGGTATGCCTACAACTCAAGTGTTGCGCAAGCAAGTTGGGACCCCGCTGTTTTATCTTCTTTTTAGCAGTAGGATGGAAGAAAGCAGTGATAGAGAATCTTCAGAAATATTTCCTGAATGTGTGATACAGAAAATTGTGCATGTGTTTGTGTCAGGATATCTAATTCTCATAACAGTAGTCCATGAACTCTGGATGCGGTGAAATTGAAGATGTTGGTATTTCAAGTTTTTGTACACACTGTACTGATAGCTTGTTTTACAGTGTACAGACTATTCTAAGTAGTACTTCCTAAAAATGGTTGGGGTCTGATTTGAACCTTGCTGTGATCAGATCAAGTGTTCCAACTTCGTAGTTGTGTTCAGAGTCTGACTAATTTGAAGTGTATTCAGATTACATGCACTAGGAGAACATGAAGGCAGGTTAAAGCACTTCTAGAAGTTATATATGCAATTAGTTCAAAGCATTACAAATGCCTTTTGATGATTCTACCCCTTCCATGGCAGTAATGAAAGCCAAAGTTTTCTTTCTCTGCGTGTATTTGAGAGTACAGCAGATCTGTCAGCAAAATTGACTTTGAATATAGAGCAAATAGTGCAGTTTTTCATCTAGCAAACTTATCATCGAATGATTTGGGTTGGAAGGGACCTCAAAGTTCACCTAGTTCCAACGCCCCTGCCATGGCAGGGACACCTCCCATTAGACCAGGCTGCTCAAGACCCCATCCAACCCGGCCTTGAACACCTCCAGGGATGGAGCATCCACAACCCCCTTGAGCCACCTGTTCCAGTGTCTCACCACCCTCAGCGTAAAGAATTTCCTTCTAATTGCTAATCTAAATCTAACCTCTTCCAGTTTGAACTTTACTGGATATTAAACAAAAGTGCATTTTAGTTTTCATTAAAGAGCAACAGATTAATTGCAACTGTCACCTGGGTTTTTTCATTGTAGCTTTAGCAATAGGGGCACAGGAGGAGAGGCTGAACTGTGATTAGAGTCCCTTTGCTAAGTGGTTAATGTTATAAGGAGAGCTTTATTCAGTAAGTACAGAGGGTACTAAATAGCAGTTTACAAGGCTCATTAGTTGTATTCTTGATGCAGTTGTCATTAAATGTTGATGTTCCCCATTCTTTATTTTGGGGGGAGTCTTTCAAAGTAACTCATGCAGTAGCTCAGCTGAAAATTCATTTGTGAAATAGCAAGCAGTGTATGTTTTTCTGTCTGTTCTGGAGTATTCAAACCTCTTCAAACTACCACCAGACCATAAAGAACATAATGGATTATTTGGTCTTTAATGACACTAGTACTCTGATATATTAATTTCAGATTTTAATTGGATGCAGATAACCTAACGTTCATCTTGTCAGTGCTCAAATGTAGGCTGCAGTTTTACTCCTCAGGGAGACAAAATGATAGATATACGTTAGGGGAGATTATTCATGTTCAGCAACTTTGACAGTCCAAATAGAGAGTGGGGAAAAATAAAATCTCCTTTCTGCTAACTTGGTTGTAGAAACTTTTGCCCATTTAAATGTTGCTTCAGGAGGAATCCTAGATGGAAAGCAGTTAAAAAGAGCTTCCTTTGTATCTACCTAGACAAGGATTAGCTGCTTCCCTCCTTGATTTAACAGAGTTATTATGTTAGGTATAACCCTGGCTTAGAGTCATTTGCATTTCTGTCACTACTACTTTAATATGGTGTACGTGCTGAGGAAAGGTCTTCCGTCAAAGTGATTTTTATGATGGAGTCCATTCTGGACAAATATCCATTCTGTGAACTTGAACAGCATTTTTAGGAAGAATCAACTGAAGATCATTGCATGGCGTAACTGATGAAATATCAGACAAGAAAGACACAAGAGAGAGGCTTTATCTGTTCCTCTGGTCTCCAATGCTGGTGCTTGTTGTTAGATGCCACTTCAGTTTCTGTTCCCGCTGAATGACTTTGGCTGCTCTTTCAGCACTGTTGATGAGAGGCTTTTTGACACTGTGCCAAACACTAGTTATCACATCTGGGGGGACAGGATGGGAATTTCCATGATTTAATTAGCTGAGATGGATGTTAAAAGGAACATGACTTGTTCGCAATGAACTATTTATCAGCCAGAATTTTGACTAGCCAAACCATACTTAACGGCTGTAATGCATATCCAAACAGAGCTTCCTTTCTTATGTTGTTTCAGGAAAGAAAAAGCATTCTAGTTTGTAGCAAAATCTAGAAGGGGAATAGTCCAAAAAGACATCTCCAGAAGATGTTTCTAAATTTGGCCTGAGGACACCCTGAACTGTTCCTCCCTATACTGCTGGCTCTCCTGTGTCTCATGTTTTCCACATGCTATTACAGAATCACAGAATTGCCTAAATTGGAAAAGACGTACAAGATCATTGAGTCCAATCATTAACCTAACACTGGCAAGTACTTGACTGAACCATATCCTTAAACACCACGGCTGTGTGACTTTTAAATACCTTCAGGAATGGGGACTCCGCCACTGCCCTGGGCAACCCGTTCCAATGAAAATCCATTTACCTGAATGACCAGAATGCTATGTTTAGTTGTGAAATTGTTTATTTTTTGTAATTGCAAAGATGAGAATAATTCCAACATTTTTCAGGCTTTTAAAAAAATAAGAAAGGATTAGAAGAATGGAGAATCATATGTTACTTGCTATGAAGTTTCAAAAGCCTGCAGACGTTCATTTAGAAATTGTAATTTAGTTCAGCTTTGAAATGGGAACTTGCTATGAATATGAGATTATTTCTAGGACACTTAAAAAAACAGTGCTTTGTATTTTAAATCTGCTTTGTTACAGAAAGGGTTATTTTTATGTTAGATTTGTTCTTTTTTGTCATTTAATGGAGGATGGGGGGGAAGGTTAAAACTACAAGGTCTTGTTTCTCTTCCCTTCCATCTCTTCAGCTCTAAATTGATAAATAAATTTTAAATGGAATATAGACCTAAAGCGAGCAGTGTTCCCTTTGTGGCTTTTAACATTGTATACTTTTACCCTTGCTTAGGGAATAACTAACGACAACTGGTGTGGGATTTTGACTAGCTAAAACTTCAACAACAAACCTGCCACTGTTTGAGTATTCTATTCAGCTTGTTTTGAAAACACTCGAAGTTGTTCCAGATACAATTTTCAGATCATGTTATGCATAGTAGTGAGATTTGGTGGTAGATGGTCTTTTGTGGTTTTGGTGGGTTTTTTTTCAGTTGTTGTGGTATTTTTTTTGGTTTAGTTTCTGTTCTATAAAATATATCTGAAGTAATGGAGGCTATCTAATGTGCCTCTCAAATAGTTTCAGCTACCTGTTACTCAAGTTCCCGGGATATCCTCCTGTTGCAGTCTCTTGACTCCGGCCTTTTCTGCATTTTTTTAATAGTGTCTTGTTGACTCTGAATTTCCAGGAAGGAAATTGTCTAGACTTCACAGTTTGCTAGCTGTGGTGTTAAATCTCTGTAGGGTTGATGCAAGCCTTGAGAAGAGTCCTTAATTTATCTTTGAACCTAGATTGCAGCTTGCCAGTCAGAGGGAGAACTCTGGATCATAATTAAAAACAAAAACAAAAAACCCCACCAAAACCAAAAGCGTTACTTACGATAACCTCTCTCAGGTGTTATACATCCAACTTTCATATGCTGTCCTGCATTTGTATTACTTCAGAGCCTTACTGTTTTGTTCCTTTAACTGTTGAATGACTCAGTGGGTGAGGCCATCTTTACACTTAGTTGTAAAAGTTGGGAGGTAATTGGAGGTATTGGCCCGTACATTATGGTAGATGTGCACTGGTCAGGATAGTATCACTCTGAGTGTAGTCATACAGGTATCACAACTCTAAGAGATTAAACTTTTCTGTTTAAAAAAGAAGCTAACAAATTTAAGGCAGTAACTTAATGTAGCAGTAGTAGTTTAAGGTGAACTTCAGGTTTGAAGTAGCCTTGATTAGCTACATAAAATTTAACTGTATTTTTCAAATAAGAAAATGGACTTTTCTAATACAACTACTTTTTTCTTAATATAAACATGAATTACTGATCTTCAAATTTTTTATAGAATATAGGCTATTGAAGAACACTCATTTTATGTTCCCCTCAGACAACGGTACAGTTAGATTTTAGCTATGCAGCACACATTACTTATTCCGTTGCACGGTTTGTCTCTATGAAAACTGCAACTTTTCCATGTTTGGATTTGTTATTCAGATATTAATTGATCAGCTTTACTTCCAGTATTGATGTAGAGCTAAGCTGTTAAATGGATTATCTTATTATTTGGGTTTGTTTTAATATGTATGAACATCATACGTAATGTGAACTGTTGAAAAAAATGTTTACATTATCTTGATGGATAAGACAAGTAGTACCTTACAATGGAAGATACAGTTCTAGGAAAACTTGTGCTGGAGTTTGCTGATCCAGAGTATATTGCTTTAAAGTATGTATTATATAATCTGACTGTATCCAAAAGAATCTATATGAGCACTTAGTGCAGATTGGCATTCACTTTTAACTCTTTGCTTTCTTCATAAGCTTTCAGCTTTTTCTTTTTTCTTATGTTTGGTATGAAAACTTACTGAAAACACACTATCATTTGTGTGTGAAGCTGTTTCAAGAGAGCTAAAATCTTCTCTTTGCATTTGAAGCTTGACAGTAACTGTCAAAAGGGTTTTAGTTAGGCTGTTCTTAGTTGGTGCTGCAGTTAAACCCCAGCCAGCAACTACACACTGCGCAGCCACTTGCTCACTGCCCTCCCTCCCTCCCCCCCGCAGTGGGATGGGGGAGGAAAATTGGGGAAAAAAGTAAAACTCATGGGTTGAGTTTAATAACTAAAATAAAATATAATATCAATAATAAGAAGAAATATAATAATTGTAATGAATATAACAAAAAGAGAGATGAATAAACCCCATGAAAAGACAAGCGATGCACAAGGCAGCTGCGCACCACCCACTGACCGATGCCCGAGCAGCCATCGGCCCCTCCCGGCCAACTCCCCCCAGTTCTATACTGAGCACGATGTCTACGGTATGGAATAGCCCTTTGGCTAGTTCGGGTCAGCTGTCCTGGCCACGCTCCCTCCCAGCTTCTTCTGCACCTGCTTGCTGGCAGAGCATGGGAAACTGAAACATCCTTAACTTGGGATAAGCGCTACTTAGCAACAACCAAAACATCAGTGTGTTATCAGCATTATTCTCAGCATAAATCCAAAACTGTGCCAGCTACTAGGAAGAAAGTTAACTCTGTCCCATCTGAAAGCAGGACAGTTGGGCATTACTGATAGTAATACCGATATTTTCTTGCCCATCTGTCCTCCACCTTGTAGTCACAAACAATTTGTTCAAATCTTGCTTTGTTAGCAGACTGCTTATTCTGCAGGCATAAAAGAGCTGCTTCTTTTCTTGCAGATATGGCTTCAAAATACAGTATTTTACTTGGCTAGAAATGTAAGCTGCACTCTCACAGTATTTTATAAAAGAGCCTGTACATAATGCATGTTCAGATAATTTTGCAGAGGTGTTAAGCCATTCCCCATCAGGATAATATGAAGGGCCATTTATTAGCATGAAAATGTGTTGTACCACCCAATATTTGTGTTGTCTAAGTTCAGTAGTTCACTATGGTATGTACTCTGAGAAATTCTTATTTGGTTTTGTAGCGTTTAAAATTAAATTCTGTAGGTTTCTTAAATAGTCTCCAGTAAGCAGAATTTGTTCCAAATGGGAGACCTGTCTGGGTGCATGTCACAGTTGGTAAATGCTGACCTTTGAGGCAATTGGGACTGTAGTTACTGCATTACAGCAATACACCTGTGACTTCACAGCTCCTTTAATGATGCAGTATCTGTGCTATCAGAAGGATTATTTTCCAACAGACTGTTTTCAAATCCTGGTAAATCACAAAAACGAGGAGTGAATGTCACTCCTGAGGCTTGGGTTAGGTTTGTCAGGAGCTCCTTTTCCTTTGATTGGAGGCAACTGATTCACAGTCAGAACTTCCAAATGATGCCAAACAAGTCTATGCCTAGTAAAAACCTGAGACAACAAATACGTTCATAGTGTGTATGAGTGACCCAGTTCTTTAAATGTGTTTTCTGTATTTGGAAGACAAAGTAGAAATACCCACTTAGGGAGAATGGATCATAAATCACCAATTAGCTGAGACAGAATTCTTACAATAAAGTTTTTACAAATCATAGTATTTTTAATGCAGTCTCCCAGATTCTTTTTTTACCCCCATCCCCCTCCACCCCCCAGTTTATATTGTCAAATAGTCAAGACCTGTGACACCAACGGATGTTACTTAGTCATCATATCAGTGCACTCTGCATGATTAAGTAAATGGCATCTGCTGACCATTTTGCGGTTGTTTGTTGTTTTTTTTTCACATGTTCATTAAAAATTGCTGCTAGTATGTTTCTGACAAAAAGTCAATAGCATTATTCACTCATCCTGCAGGGGTGAAAATGGAATGCAGAAGCCCTACTGTGAAGGTGGTCCTTGGTATATAACTGCCTTTCTGCTTTCCTGTATGAAAAGCACCAGTGCTTGATGTCTCTGTAGGGTATATCACTAGACAACGTTATTTTGTTTGCTGCTTGTATCTCTTAATATGCAAGGAAGTCAGTGCATGCTTTAATATAGAGAGTGTGTAGAGTTGCCTGTAGCTTTAGATGTGAGTTTTGAGTGTTACTTTTCAAAATCTGCCTCTAAATTTGAATTGTGTCTGAAGATGATTAGTTGTTTTGCGTAAGATAAGTATATTGGCTGTTTTTTCCAGGCTGTTAGCATTGTTTCTTCTGTGGTTCCAAAAACTTACATTTGGGAGTCTATAGCAAGTCCTTCTTGTAACTTCATGAATAGCTTTTTAGGTCTTTTGTTTACAAAAGTAGGTAGACACTTATGGTGGTTTGTATAAAGCAGGTTGAGATTTTGAGACGTGGGAAGTGACACCAAGCAATACATAATGCAGATGTGGAAAGATTATAACAGAGGATCTAGCCTCACTTCTGTTTTGCTTCTGGTTATGTTTAGAGAGCTCAAAGTGGTGTTGTGTCATGCTGTCAGTTGGAATTGTATATTCAAGCTAAGGAGTATAAATAATACGCGATTCAATAAAAGCAAAAGGATCTTAAATTTTACAAAGCGAACAGTAAAATACTGAAACTGTTCTGATTAGGTTTAACTTAACGTCTACTGTTTGAATAGGTACCAGACATGGCGGGCTACCCTCACATCCGTTACATTTCATCGGGATTGGATGGAACATCATTCAGAGGCCCTTTCAGGGGCAATTTTGAGGTTTGTAATAGAATAAAACTAGCTATATGTCAAAATGGGTCATGAGGGAATAAGGGGAGGGTGTATGGTAGAGGTAGTTTTATATATAGATGTAAAAGAATCATGAAGAAAATACCTGTTCTTTACAGAATGACCTCACTATTGTGAACTGGGATAAAAGCATACTGAGAAGTTAATCAATACAAGGTGCCCTGGACAATTTAGGCTTGGGTGGTTATTAACTGCCAGTACCTCAGGCTCTGCCCACAACCCTAGTTAGTAGGATGTGATATTAACATGATCTGTTGGTTAAAGGTAGTGGTGTCTCTGAATAAGTGTGCCAGGATCCTCCTAGTGAGGGTGAAACTTGGCAACTTCAATCATGCTGTCCTGTTTGTTAAGTAGTGCAGGAATCAAAATTGAGGGAAGAAAAAAAAAGAGGGGGGAGAATAAAAGGTATCAGATGCAGAGAGTTAATGACCTAGTCCACTGAAAACATCTTCAGTGACATCTCATGGCTCTAATAAACTCGTTGCTGAATGCAACTTTTTTTCCTCTAAGCCTTAATGACTGTTAGAAAGCTAATATTTATGTAGTGCATTTTAATAGCGTTTTCCTAATAAGGCACACAAGTACATGTGAACACACTGATAACCATTCCTAACTAATAAACAATTTCTGATTTTTCTTAGTAGTAAAATAACGTTTCCCTATAACTTAAAATGACAGGCGGTGTTGTGTGGGTTTTTCTACAGAAATTCATCGTTGTTCTCACACAACATACACTTTTTTTTTTTCTTTGCCTGTGTTTCAGTAAGTTGGGAGTTGAGTTTGTCATTCTGAAAATGGGTTAGAATAAAATTAATATTTACTCAAGATAGTTGAAATAGCGTTCTTACACTGTTTATTCCTTGCTATTTTTTTTTTTAGGAGCTGATTCACTTGGAGGAACGGTTAGGCAACGTTAATCGTGGAGCAACACAGGGAACTATAGAAAGATGCACATATCCACATAAATACAAAAAGGTGAGGATTTCTCAAGTTGTGGCCTATATGTAATATTTATTTGAAAATCTAATAACATTTATGTTTCGCTTACATCTGCAGAAATGTCAGCTTCAAAGAGTGCATGTTTTCTGTATCTTGCAATTTCAAGGATTGTAAGCAAAGCTTACAATGCCACTTCTTCCACAAAGAAAATAAAAAATTTGGTCTTTAGAGAAAGACTGACTGTAACGTGATAAACATGGTTTTATATGATTTAATAACTTGTGAGGCAGTTATGAATAGCTTTGTGAGCAATGAAATAACTATTGGTAATAGCTAAGTTGTGAACAGACCTCAGAACTCATCAAATAAAGTAAGACTTTATTTTTGCAATAGATTTTTCATGATGCTTACCCACTTAGTATGTATCATTTTAGCCTTTACTCTGATCACGTTAGGAAGACTGGGACACTAGGGAGTTTTTCATCTGGTACAGCATTTTGGCAACTGAAGTTGTCTCTCAGTTGGAGTTTATTATACACCATAATACAGAATCCCATCCACATTTACATAGTGTTCTTTCAGACTTCATAAATAGTGACTTCAGATTCTAAGTTTTAAATTTTTTTTGTCTCGATCATGACTAAAATGAAGATATTTATACAGAGACAACAAGTAAAAATACTGGTTGCAACAATATGAAATTAATATATTTAGAGTCCAGTAGACTTTTGTAATTAACAGTAGCTAAATAAATCTGAAATATCCTGCAGTTTTGCTCCAAGTCCTAGTTCTTGATTCATTTTGGTTCAAATACCTATGAATAAATACTATGAAATGTTTTCAAAGAAATGTGTGTTGAATATGTATTAAAAACAGATTTTACTCAGTTTGTCAATAATGTCATCTCTACTAATAAGGTAACAACTGATTGGTTCTCACAGAGGAAACTGCACTGCAAACAAGATGGGGATGAAGGAACGGAAGAAGATACAGAGGAAAAGTGTACCATCTGCTTGTCTATACTGGAGGAAGGTGAAGATGTCAGGTGAATAGTACCACTGACTATCAGAATATAATGTTAATTTTTTGGGTTTGAGCTCATGCTCAAATACAGTATGCTACTCTGCAACGCTCCCTAGGTTAACGGATACAATTAAAGGCTACTGAACCAATAAATAAACCAAGTTGCAATTGAAAACACGCTTTGTTCTTTGGGTAGAATGTAGGTTGTTGCCTTATGGTCTTCTGTAAGTTGACTGCCTGTTTTATAAGACAAGCCCAAGCTGATACCCTGAGTTAGTCAGGACTGTCAATTTTAGTTTTTCTGGAGTAATGCTACTTAAGCTATAACAGGCTTAAATCAGTGTAATACAGCAGAAGCTAGCTGATGTTTGACTTCATTGCCCTTATCCATTTCTTCTTGGAACTACAAAAAATGCAGGTTCAACTGGAAAGGCTCGTGAAACTTGTGAAAAACCTTGCATATGCAAAACACACCTGAATAGCGAAACCCACATTACTGTATTTCCAGTGGGTATGTTGATATGGAAATGCATTATTAACACTCCTGTTTTTCTGTTCTGATGACAGGCGCCTTCCCTGTATGCACCTTTTCCACCAAGTATGTGTAGATCAGTGGTTGATTACTAACAAGAAGTGCCCCATTTGCAGAGTGGACATTGAGGCTCAACTGCCTAGTGAAAGTTGACACCGCTTTCCAGAACTCTTGTCCTCCTCTCGCTCCCTCTTGTCCTTCCTGGTACTGCAGTCAACCAAAGATGGCATGACTTACCTGCGCAGGTTTGGAAGCATTGAACCTAGAGTGCCGGCTCTGCTATATGGTACAACTAATGCTAGACCTACAGTTCATGTAGAAGACAGTTGAGTTTCAATGTATTTATAAAACTTTTTTTTAGGTTTTACATGTTTTTCTTTTAATTCATTACTGTATTTTTTGCATGGTTCCTTGTATTGCATTTGTTTGCACATATTATGGGCTTTGTGACCCCAAACTTGCAGGCAAGATTAGCTGCTTTAGTAAGTAGAATTGTGTGGTCTCTTTTGTTTGTTTGTTTTACATAGTATCAAGCTTTGAAAGTATGATTTCACTCATTACTAACCTCGGATTCCTTAATTTAATCAATCATGTATTTTAGTTTAAATGTATAAAGATCATCTAGAAAAGGATAATATTATGTATTGAGACATTCCTTAATTAGGAAAAAATGGCTGCTGTATATTCACAATATCAGTTCTGAGTCAAATAACATCCTTAATACTGGGAACAGAATATGAACTATATTCAGTTTGACTGATACAGATAGCATACTCATCACCTGAGTTTTTGTCTGATCAGATTTTTGTGTTCATTTTTAAAATTTCAGCACAATGCAGATATATTTGAATGTCAATATTAAACATTTAGACTGCTGTTCAGATTGTATTTATCATTTTCTTCCTATGTCTAGAAATCTGAATCCCTAACTTAAATATTTGCTGCTGTGAAACAGCTCTAGTGAACACTAAATGTTTTTTTCAGTTAGCTGGATTGTAGATACTTGCAGATTGAAAGAATTATTAGGGAAATGGAAAAAGACCTTAGAATATGTTTGGTCTTTGCTAACTTAAGTTGACGTATCTGCGCACATAGAGGGGTTTTTTGTTTATTGTGTTTTTTGGTCTGGGGTGGGAGGGTGGTTTTTTTTTTATATACAAAAAACATTCAATAAGGACTTGGAGCTGCTGGGTTTTTGTGGTTTTGTTTTTTGGTGGTTTTGAATTTGGTGGTATTTTTTGTTGGCTTTTGTTTTGTTTTGTTTTTTGTGGATTTGGGGTTTTTTTGTGGCAGATACACATGCATTCATAGAACTTCTAAAGATTCCAGGCTTGTCTTGGGGTTTTTCTTAGTTTTAAAGTTAATAGATAGCTAAATCCACTTGTCTCTTGTTTTAATTTTCATTAGTAAATTGAAAGCCTGTAAATTTCTGTAGAAACTGAGACACAAATTCTGTGGTTACCTAGTTTTTGCCTTGATCATAGATTCCCTCTTTATAAATTACCAACAGTCCATCACTGATTGAAATATTTTCTATAGTGAAGATTTGCTGCATAATATAGTATATAGAATTAAGTTATAATGTACTAACATTTCGCCTTTGGAGGAGGTTTTAATCCACATCAGAATTCAAGTTGCTCATAAACATTCTTACACATATAATAGATTATAGTTTATTTAAATGTGCTCAACATTGCAGAATGCAAATGTGCAAAAATATTGAGACAGTATTACTGTCACTTTGGAAAAGATGTTCCTCGGGGATCATATATGAACATGTCAATAAGCTTGCATTAAGCCACCTGCTTTGTAAGTGGATTGAATAATAAATACCTTCAGTTTCTCTTGTCCTTGTCTTTCATAAACAGATTAACTGTTAAATGGTTTACAGTAAACCTAGAAAATGAACTATTATGTTTACACTAAAAAAAGTGATCCATTTATGAATATTACCTTACCTAATTTGATGCCTGGTTTTGTCTGGTTAAAGCTGCTTCCCTTGATTTTTTTTTTTTTTTTAACTGTTAGGAGTAGCATTTGCCAGTTGCTGGCAACAAACTTAACGCCTCTGGCACTAAGGCTTTAAGTGGAAAGACCTTTTATTCCAGCATGTGTGATAAATGGACATTTTCAAGCTTAATTGCGTTGCTAAAACTGAACCTAAAACCACTTTGTGCTTGTATGATGGGGGATATGAGAGAGGCAACATGATTTGACTGCTTCAAAACCTGACATGGTTTTATGTTAGAGCTTCTTGAACATTATGGCCATAGGAAACAAAGTGAGCGTGAAGTTGAAGCTGCATTGGTAAAAATGAATAAAAGTAACTGGAGGGACTGAACAGACACTTTCTGTTCTTCAGTGACTGTTGAAAAGGAAGGAATTTAGTTGATCACTGATGCCTGAAGTGTGATGATACTTTTTAAAGTTGCCAAGAAGGTACTTGAGAGATATGGGACAAAAAAAGTGGGGCTTCTGAAAAAAATGAGACCCTGTGTATGTGATAGAATCTGTTTTGGCTTCCTTACAGGACAAAGCAGCACAGGTTTGGGAATTTGTTTGGGGTTTGTTTTTTTTTTTTCAAATCTTTTATGTGCCTGATTTGGGTGCCTGGTACTAGAGGTATTTTAGTGGTCCATGAGTTGACTTGTTTTATAACTGCTACTGATACTGTCATGCTTTTAAATGTATACATAACATTGTAATGTGATGTAGAACACTTTGGTATTTGCCAGGAATTGCAGTGTTCTGATCTTACATGCTATTGCAGGGGCTTATAAAGCTGCAGCCTACTTCTGTTCCAGAAAGTTGTGACTTAACCGTAATTTAAGGGAAAGAAAAAGAATAGGCTTTTGATTTTGAAAATTTCCACCACTTACTGTGCTTTATATGCTTAGATGCATTGCCTTAAGTTTTCTGCAGCATCTTTGAAGATAAGATTCTCAACAGTATGCATCAAATTACTTTTCATATAAAATTCCATTGTCAAAAAAAAATCCTTTTGTATGCAATAAATAAAATGTTAGACTGGTATAATTGAAAAATCTGCTTCTTATGTAAGTTTTGTTTGGGTTTATTTATTTTGTCTTGTTTTGCCTTTAAGTCTTGATCTGTAAAATTCTCTTGTGCACATGTATTCTTACAGGTTAGTACCTAAGAAAAAAACTTTCATAGTGAAGGATCAACGCTTAGCTTCAGTTAAATATATTGATACACAGAACATTATGGAACTTGGGAATTCAGGAAAGCTGCCCTTATGAAAGGTATAAATATATTAACTTGTGCATATGTGAGTAAGCATATAAATGCTAATTTTAGGAGATTGCAGAACAGTTACAATTAAGACCTTTCTGGCAGTTTATAGGCAACTACTGTAGAGTTGAAGTTTCTGAATGTCGACACTAGTTACTAAACTGACTGTTACTAACTTGTTAATAGCTGACTGACATGCCTTCCTCAAGTCATATGTGAAATTTAAAATTGCTGTTACACGCATCTGGACCGGATTCTGCTGTGCAGAGCATCTCTTTCGGATGAGGCAAGTCCCCTCTGCAGGTACTGCTTGCTAGTTCTTTAGTGTTTTAGGCCAGCGTGGCTGAGGTTTGGTTCAGCGAGCCCAGGAGCTCCTGGAGGCGGCTGTGCATCCAGCCAGCTGCCGCCAATGACCCGGCTGGGCGGCCTCCCCCGCAGCGCCCGGGCCCGAGCCCGCCTTTGCTTCATCTCTCAGCAGCTGCAGGCGCCGTGGCAGTTGCAGCGCGGCCGCTAGCTCCCCACACGCTCTCCATTTAGTGTTTTTGTTTGTCGCGATAGAGGGCACGGCTCTACGTGCCTTTCAAGGTAAAATCTCTGTTTTGTGACCTTGGCTTCGTCTAAACACGAGCCGAGGCGGCTGCTCCGCCCGCTTCGCCTCGGCCCCCAGCGCGTGCGGCACCGCCCCGCACGGGGCCGGGCTCGCCGGAAGCTGT
>VZZY01018259.1:37791-123812 GCA_013400335.1 Eurystomus gularis
TGCGCTGCGCTGGCTGCGGCGGGGGGCGGCGAGAGCCGTAGGTGTCAGCTGGGCTGAGCTGTGAGGGGATGCGCCGTGCCCTCCCCCCGCCGCGCTGCAGAGCACGGGCGCTTCACCTGGCCCTGCCATCAGCCTGCACCTGGCCTTGGCCGCCCGCTCCTGGCCCTGGCCCTGCCATCAGCTTGCACCTGGCCTTGGCCGCCTGGTCCTGCAAGCGGGGGGAGGGTGCGTGGGAGGAAGGGAGAAAAAGCTATCTAGTGGGAAGGAACAGGAAGGGAATGCAAGAACCTCTTTTCTACGGTGGCTGTCCAATGGTTTAAGTTAAATTCCACGAAAAACTCTCGAAGTCTGATAGTTTTTTTGTTGCGCGTAACAAAGAATGTTGATTTTTGTATGCATAACGTTAGCTTTTTCATTTACACGGTGTGTATGTAACAAATTGCTTTGTTCATCTTCATGGAAACACCGTTATAGTTGCAAAGTACATAAATACAACAAATAGCTAAGTAGCAAGGAAGCACTCTGGCATTAAAAAGCTGTCAGCGAGGAAGAATGTGATAGGGTGCATTGCTTTAATCTTGCGGTGTATTTCAGAGAGTACAGTACTTTCTAAAACCTATACAGAGGAGGCTTCTTCCTCTGAGCATGTGTGAATGGGTAGGAAATAAAAACTGGTTGAGTAATGGATAGTGTGCACGGGTTTAGTGGTGCAAAGTGTATGTGGAATTAGACATCTGAAAATTAAAGCTGATCTCTGACTCTTTAAGATGCTCTTATTGTTTTAGGTCACTAGAGGGGTGGAGAATGCTGTGACTGAACTTAAAAGTAAAGCCAAAACTCATGTTACTGGCAAAAGGGCTGCTTTGGAAGAAATAGGAAATAAAGTTGCAACAAGAGGAACACGTATAGCTAAGGTAAAGTAACATTTGAAATCTTATGTGTAGAAAAGATGGATCACTAGCACTGTACTAATAGTAATTGTTTTCTCTGCAGAAACCAGAATGCTCCAAAGCATCTATAAAGCCTACAAAAGGACCTAGTAAGATGACAAATGTAACTGTACTGCCTAAACCTCCAGCTGCCGTGAATCAAGCATTAAAAGAAACTGGTGTTCCAAAGGTAGAAAGCAATGATACTGTTCTGATTCTTAATTTGACTTGCAACTTAGAGCACTAACTTCAGAATAGTTTATCTGTAAACGTATCCCATTTCCCTGCTGAAAAAGCAAAGCCTCTCTACTGAAGTTTTGGTTGAATGCGTGTTGTGCTTAAAGGCTAACATCAAAGTGGCTGAACTAGCTGTTGAAGTACTGGATGAAGTTTGTGCTTTAGCTAGCGATTACCAGAAGGTCTTGTGACTTCTGTCTATACAGCAACTTGTTGAAGGCTCGCTGCACTAGAATGCAAGCCTAGTTTCAACTTCTTTTATCTTAAGAAATTGTATTAGTAATTGGAAAAACATGGAAGCAAAAGAACATTGCAGCTTAAACAGGAGATATGTAACCACTATGATCTGTTCCTTAGGTTCTATCTCCTGTCCCTATGGATGTATCTATGCAAGAGGAGGATTTGTGCCAAGCCTTCTCTGATGTGTTGCTCAACAATGTAGAAGACATTGATGCTGAGGACTGGGAGAATCCTCAGCTGTGTAGTGACTATGTAAAAGATATCTACCTGTATCTGAGAGAGCTTGAGGTATGACATACTGAGTGTGGTATGCCCTTCTGCAGTATAGTGTTATTCTTGGTGCTCACACAGCTCTTTCTCCAACAGCTGCAGCAGTCAGTCCGCCCGCATTACCTTGACGGGAAGACGATCAATGGGCGTATGCGTGCGATTTTAGTTGACTGGCTTGTCCAGGTCCACTCAAGGTTCCAGCTTTTGCAGGAGACGCTGTATATGTGCGTTGCACTTATGGATCGCTTCTTACAAGTAAGAAAGATATTCTTCAGCTTGTGTTTGCATTAGGAGACTTGATCAGTAACTATACTTTCAAAGGAGTACAAGATTTATCCTTTCTCTATAAATCTAAGCACCTAAAAAACCCACTCGGTGATATCTTAACTCTGAGGCTGTGGTCTTCTTCGAGCCTGTCACTATAAAGACACTTCTGACTCAGAGGATAATCTCATTTACATTATAAGAAAGAGCACTGTCATACTGGTGCTTTAAACTGTTAAAATAGAATCTGTTTATCTGGAGTTTGACATTTTGGGGCCTGCTTTTTAAATTCCTATATTGCAGAGTTATCCAGTACCTCGTAAGAAGCTTCAGCTGGTGGGTGTAACAGCACTGCTTCTAGCTTCAAAATATGAAGAGATGTTCTCTCCTGATGTAGCAGACTTCGTTTACATTACTGACAATGCCTACACCAGTAATGACGTTAGAGAAATGGAGATTATGATTCTTAAAGAGTTAAACTTTGATTTGGGACGACCTCTTCCAATTCATTTTTTAAGAAGAGCATCAAAAGCTGGAGAGGTAGGTACCTGTCTTTGTTATCTAGAGTTTTTTTTATATGTGTAAAGTCTTATCAGGATTGTTTCCAGCATTTTCATGTGATCTTACTTGCTTTTTGCTTACACACTGGATCAAGAAATATTCATCTATGAAACTTCACTGTGTGGAGCAACATGACATCACTGTGGCAGCCAGCAGTGGTTCATGTTTGTATTTACTGGAGCCTGTGTTCATTCTTAGTGGCAGTAATTTTGCTGTTACAGTAAACTAAACATACCTAGAGGACACCCCATGTTTTTAGAGTAATCTTTTGGTGAGCAAGGTATTCCCTAGTAAAAGGGGAGTGACATTGCAGTTCTTTGTAATTCTTGGATGCAAATACTGTATTATCTAAGAATCAAAAGATAAGCTTTCTATTTGACCAGACTCTTCTAATCTCAGTACTTACACTCCAGTAAACTGCCCACGCTTGAAGTGGGCTTCAGTTACCTCAACTGACCACTGGGTAACTCTTGAAGTTAGCGGACTGCTTTAATAAGGACCTCCTTAAGTCACTTTGCACATTTTTACTTCCCCCACCCCCTGCCCCAGCATATTACAGAGGGAGCACTTGGAGCCCTAGGTGGGCACAGCAGTGCCTGATACTGCAGTTTTCTGTTAAAATCCCTTATTTGACTTTGTGTCTAAATTACAAATAGCGGCTAGACTAGACTGGTTTGGACTCTGGTATTGATTTGGAGATGAGTGCCTGTTAGAGTACGGTCACAGAATCACAGAATTGCTATGATTAGAAAGGACTTACAAGATCATTGAGTCCAACCATTATCTATCTCTACCACGCCCACTTCTACACCATATCCTTGAGCACCCTATCTAGATAACTTTTAAATACATCAAGGGATGGAGATTCAACCACCTCCCTGGGTAGTCTGTTCCAGTCCTTGACAACCCTTTTGCTTTTCCTAATGTCTAACCTAAACCTCCTCTGGTGTAACTTAATGTCATTTCCTCTTGGCCTATCAGATGCAGCTTGTAAGAAGAGACCAATGCCTGCCTCCCTACAGCCTCCTCTTGGGTAGTTGTAGAGAGCGATAAGGTCATGCCTCAGCCTTCTCTTCAGACTAAACAACCCCAGTTCCCTCAGCCACTCCTCATAAGACTTGTCCTTGAGACCCTTCACCAGCTTTGTTGCCCTTCTCTGCACCCTCTCCAGAACCTCAGTGTCTTTCTTGTACTGTGGTGCCCAAAACTGAACACAGTACTCAAGATGTGGCCCTACCAGTGCCGAGTACAGTGGGACAACCACTTCTCTAGTCTTGATGACTACACTATTCCTGATAACAAGCCAGGATGCTGTTGATGTTTTTGGCCACCTGGACGCACTGCTGGCTCATGTTCAGCCAGCTGTCAGTCAACACCTCCAGGTCCCTTTCTGCCGAGCAGATTTTCAGCCACTCCCCCCCAAGTCTATAGCTTTGCATGGGGTTGTTGCAGCTCAAGTGCAGGACTTGGCACTTGGCCTTGTTAAAGCTCGTACAGTTTACCATGGCCCATCGGTCCAGTCTGTCCAGGTCCCTCTGAAGGGCCTCCTTACCCTCAAGCAGATCAACACTCCTACCTAACTTTGTGTCATCTGCAAACTTATTGAGGGTCTCTAGACCTTTAATAGATTTTGGTGGACAGTTCTTGTTTTTTTAGTTACTAAATAAACAATCCTGAATTATTGTGATGAGGTGGACATGAACCTTTGTGGATTAACAAGTTCTCAATCTGGTAGGCCGATGCTAAGCAACATACACTAGCAAAATACCTAATGGAGCTGACACTGATAGACTATGACATGGTCCACCATCGTCCTTCAGAGATTGCAGCTGCTGCATTATGCTTGTCCCAGAAGATTCTAGGATGTAACAAATGGGTAAGTGTTGTAATCAAACTCTTTGTTAGGAGGTTTTTCCTTCAGTTGCTTAAACTGTTAAAAGAACTACTTCAGAAAACTGCATTTATTTTGGTAATAGGGCTGTTGATAAAATGACAGTTGGATGATCAGATGCATATTTGCAGGTAGAAAAGGGAATAATAAAGCACCAAAAACTTGCTCTTATTTGAACCCTCTGGTATGGAAGGATTTTTCTTTTGAAAGTAACTGAGTTACAGAATGCCTCACTGTAAATACAGGCTCTTGCAGTACATGCAGAATAATGAAATCATGGACCATGAATAGTGAACTGTAATTCAACCAGTAACCACTGGTTGCTTCTTATGCTCTGTGTGGTGTAGAAATGTGGTTCTTGGCATTTATGTGTCCAGACTTCTGCTGCACGCTGGAAGTTACTCTGGATCTGTTGCCTGAACTGACAGTACTGCAGTTCCTAGCACTCAAGGCTAGTACATGAAGCTTAGAGCATTTGCTGCCTGAAGGAATCCCCACTTCTTAAACGTCAAATGTCTAACATTGTGCTGCAGGGTACAAAGCAGCAGTACTACACTGGGTATACAGAAGACAGTCTTGTGATGACTATGAAACATATGGCCAAGAACGTCGTCAAAGTAAATGAGAAGCTAACAAAATACACTGTAAGTATAACTAACTACTTAAATATTTTTAATGCTTTAGAAATACATTTGGTGCACATTCTGGCTCCTTGGGTGAATGTTCTGTATGTTATCTTGAAGCATGTGCTATCCTGACAAGCCTGTGAGAGGATATTGCATTAGTACTAACTTAAAAATATTCTTTAAAATTAAATTTAATTTAAATAAATTTAAATAAATTTATTTTATTTAATTAAATTTAATTAAAAACAGGGATTTTGCTACTTTGCAAGCTGGTTCATTCCTAACCTTGTTTGTTTGCTTGTTTACTAAGCATTCAGGCTAATTGACTGCAGATTACCTGCCTGAACGTAAATACTGTGTATATCTCTTCTAACATTGTTCTCTATCTCTGCAGGCTATAAAGAACAAGTATGCAAGCAGCAAACTACTGACGATCAGCACAATCCCTCAGCTGAGTGGGGAGATAATCAAAGACCTGGCTTCATCCCTCTTGTCATCGCCCTAGGCAGCCAAGTCCTGATGGTATATGCACTTTGTCCTTATTTACTATTGAGGCAAAACTACTGCTTTTTGTACATAGCATTCCAGCCTTACCACAGACATTTCAGCCTCAGAAGGTGAAATTTTAAACTTGCTTTGTAATACAACTCTCTACCTAGAAATAAAGCTCCTCTTTTTTTAAAAAAAAACAAACCCAACTATAAAGTATTGTGACTGTGAATCTTTAAGGCACGGCCTAGACTTATCTGCAGGTTAATGCCCAAGCAGGACATTTGACAAAATAGGTAATTGATACAACTTGCAGTTAGACGTGGATTATTACTCTCGGTGGTTGTTTCCAATGCAAATCTCCAGGTTTGTAGTGGGTTATATTTAGGAACTTGTTTTCACTCTTAAGGTAAGAAAGAGCAGCAGACTGTTCGTCTTTTCTTGGTGTAGCTTAAAGGATACTAAATGCATGCCCTATTTCAGTGCCTTGTCCCAAAGCAGTATACAGGAATTTCTTTGTAGTTTTGTTGACTTCAAGTTTGGGGGAAGAAGTAGGCTGGCTGTAAACACATATTAGTCTTGTAAATCTTAAGTGTTTAGGTGAACATAAGACAGTATGTTCTCCATCTTTGTGAACCTAGGGAAAGGGAGCTAAGGTAGGAAGATTCTAAGTCTCCTCTGATGCTGATGACTGTGTGCAGGGGCTGTAGGTGTGGAACTACAGGGATGAGACCTTTTGAACCAGCGCAACTCTTAAAACCTGCTCCACTTCTTGGACAAAGCCCTAACTTTCCACTGCCTGTTAACTCACTCACCCTTCCCCTTTCCCAACCCCCCCAAAACCTCTGTGCCTTGGGAGAATACAGTCAGACCCACCGTAAGTAGATTCTTCCTTATCACTTAATATTTTGCTTTCTTTTGTCTGTTTCTAATAAACATCAGTATGTGTATGCTCAGGGAATATAAGCATATAAGTAATGCAGCTTTTCTGCTTCAGTAACTCATGTAAGCCTGTTTGTTAACTTAGTCCTATATAAGGAACGTTACATTAAGAGACCCGTAGGTATTCTCCAAGTTATACTGAACTTGTTACCTTCCCTCCCAGTGTCTCCTCCTCATGAGTGCTGGCTCTGATGTAGAAGGCAAGAACTCAATACTGCAGAAATGGCCTAGACCTCAATGCTTCCCCTGTGGGAGGACTGTTGAAGCTGCTGGTTTTTAATCTTTCCAAGCAGGAGACTAAATTTACAGTACCACAGGATAAGTAAGCATAGTACTTACTGCAAATGGTCTTTTGAAAAACATGTTTGATCCCTTGTGTGTGTATGACTTCCCCCTTGGACTGAGGCCCTGGTTTCTAGGTTCTAGAAACACCTCCCGCCGTCAGTCGTCTTGTAATGGCGATAGAGTTTTAAGTGTGCCTAAACTAGACTTAGACGATGGTTTAGGAGGGGGGAGGGGTATTAAAGACTTCTAGTTGTATCTTAAAGCTTATGCAACTTCTTAATATCAACATATGTGAGGTTTTTTTTTTTTTAACTGCTTTTAACCTGGAAGAAACGTAATGTGCAGTGCTTCTGCTGTGTATAAGTGAAAATGGTTTGGCTTGGAGCAAAGGAAGGGGTTTTTTCCTTTAGAAATCGGTACAGTAAAATCCAACATTGTTGTGAAGAGACCTGTGGTCATTTATGTAACTGAAAACAAACTGCACAGAGAACAGATTTGTTCAGCTAACTGCTTCTTGTGTTTTATTTTATGGAGGTTCAGAATGCAAAGCATGAATGCTGATAACTGTATGGCAAGCAACAGCCACTCTGGTGTGGGAGGCAGTCAGACTTAAGCAATTACACTTTCGCTTTTGCCATTTAAAAGGAGTAGTGCATATCTGTAAGTACCTGGCATAAAAATTCTAGTAGAACTACTTCATGAATAAGAACAGTGAAATACTACATTATACATTCATACATGATTCTATCATATTCAGTTTTATATACAGTATATGATCTGTCTCTATAAATGTACAGCTCTGCATAAAGACAATTCTTATAACAGGCATATCATTAAACATATATCCAACATGGGCCAGCCATATTATAATATAAATCTTGAAGAAGGCAACATTGTTTAGCATACAGTACTATGTGGTTTTCTAACTTTTATAGTGCCTGTTGGAGTCCCTAAACACATCAGCAAACACAAACCAGTTCTGTTACAATTCTGTACAGAATTACTTACATATACCATCACAGTAGGTTTTTAGATGGTAATATCCTAAATGAGCCTTGTATCTTTTTGACGTGTAGCAGCATACTTAACATGTTCCCCAGAATGATCTGCATTAGAGGAAATGTGCATTTAACATCATCTTCAGTACATAATTAAAAAGGTTACTGATACTCAGCTGAAGGCACTTACTAAATACACCCCGTTCAAAGTCCCTGGTCCCAGGCTGCAAAGCACCTTGGAGATACGGTAGGTTTGAGCATTCTTCACTTACTAGGTGTTAAAACCAGGTTTTTAAATACAATAAATAATTGGTCAGTATGTCCCTTGCTGTATGCTTCTGTGCTGTGGATAACTTTCCTCCTACTCGTATGCAACTTGACTGGTGAAAATACTTCTGAGAATGGCAGATCTCGGAACAGTGTCCTGAAGGCAAGAGAAAACGTCTTCAACCACAGGTAACTTCATGACAATTTTTGTCTGACAGTCTTTTATATCTTGGTGACGTAATTGTTGGGAAAAAGACCTTGTTTCCCTCGTAGTCTTCCTGTCCACCAGCCAGAAGGATCTAGAACAAAGAAGTGAAGTTGTGAGGTTCTGTAAATTCCACACAGCTTTCTTGTGAAGGACCGAGAAGAAATGATTTGGAGAACCTGAGCTTGCTAGTCTTTTGGTCACATCACTATGCCTTAGGAGGTTGCTTTGGAGACCCAGAGAATTGGATATGCTTTACTACTTTTTGGTTCTGGTGCTATAGCTGTGGTTTAGGCTAATTTTCAGCCAGAGCCTATGCTAGAATTACCCTTAAAAGATTTACAGATCTGCAGTACCAAGTAATGTGTACATTACTGATCTGTTTCAGACAGATCGGTGTGAACTTTTCTGCTGCCTGAGCTATCAGAGAAATCTGCAAGCCTACTGAGGGAAGGTAACTGAGGTGGCTCAAAAAGTCATGTCTTAACTACTTATTGACAGTGTACTTAAGTAACAAAAACTTTTATCTCTACGTACCTTCTTTAATTATATCAATCACATCGTTGGCATTAAAGCTAAGTTCATCTGTGTCCTGAGCATCATATGCATACAGTGCCCTGCACTGCGGTACCTGAGGCTTAGGTTTTGGCTGTGGTTTAGGCCTTCCGCCAGCTGGTGGGGGTCTGTTTGTTGTCTGCCTGCGAACACTAATGGGAGAAAAAAAAAGTTTATGTGCTTCAAAGCTTATGACTTGAACCTAAGCTTTAGCAACCACTCTTAAGGATTCTCTTAAGTGACATAACAATTAAATAGCAATGTAAGACCTCCCTGTGAAAGAGACAGGGTTGTCATTTCTTTCTACTGAAATGGATGGACAGGTACTTTCAAACAGCAGTTCAGATGCACAGAAGACATTTTAGTGCTCAGGCTGGAATGTAAACAAATGTGCACATGCAGTTCATGCATATCTTGACATCTATGCAGCTTAGTCTGTCTCTCCCCGTGCCCCAGCTTCACTAGGGATTTAGTTTCCAGTATTAAAAACAAAGTTCTAGCTCACAGGCTTGCTACTTTACCATTCTTGTGACTAAGCTGTAAGAGAGACTGCATCTCTCTTAAGTTGCCTCAGATTCCAGGACCGTCTAGGGACTTGTTCAGTTAGAGTCAACTCTGAAGCAGCAGGGGAGATGCTGCGCAAACTGTCACAGCTGTGACCACTCCAAAGATTAGGAAGGGGAAAGAGGGAAGAAATGCATTTTTGCCAGCTCATCAGCTAATAAAGGCTGGAAGAGAGAACAGGTATTAGATGTCCGTTTAAAATAATAATTAATTGTATGTGCTGAATGGCTAAAAATGTTGCAGTGATGTGGAAGAGACTGAACTGTGATCACATAATGCAATGCCATGATAACATTACACAGCTTTTGCAGAAAAGGTTTACAGTTACTTACACAAAGTCCTAGACCTAATTTTTGTCAATATGTCTGTGTGTAGTTCTAAGTTTGTGTAGCGAACTGCGCCGGAAGCTTTGAAGTATGAGTTAACAGCATTTCAGTTCTAAATGTAGCTACTGGGAGAGAGGATTTTCTCCTGTTGTTCAACATGTGTTGGCTGTGCTTGGGGTAGGATATGTTGTGAAACCTGGACCTAAGTATGGAAATAAAAGAATTCAGAGCAAGTCTTAGAAAAGCAGCTCAGCTTTTCTGTAACCATAGTAGAACAGGAACATCTTGAATGCAGTGTTTCGTTGGTGGCAGCATGGTGTTTTTAAAGTAAGTCTTGCACTGGATTGTTAGTGATAGCTAGAAATTAAAGCTGTGACAGTACCACTGCGTTATTCTTGGCAGCTTTGCTAAAAATAGTTCTAACCCTTAAACCATACATCTGTAACAGCTATAGTTTTGAATACTAAATTCACAACTCTTTGAGTTTACCCCTTCTGTGCAGGGAATAGTAGAGCTTTCTCTTCTGAAGAACAGTCACCAAGAAAAACTTGGCTGAAACCCACTGCTAGCTACAGGAATATTTTTTAGTACATTAATAAAGGAGCTCATAATGGTTAGGATGACAGCATTGCTAATGTCACTTACTTGTATGAGTACTTCCTTTGGTCTGTTACTGCTGTAAAACTCGTGTAGGATGTTTGTTTTTTCATAGTGGTAAATGCACGGGAGAAACCTGAGGATAGTGATGCTGGGAATGGTACTAAACAGGACAGACAGGAAGCACAGTCCCTCCGGTGTTGGGCACACCTGCCTTTCCCACGCCTTTGCTAGCCTCAGTCTGTTCTGGACTGGCTTTGGGAATTTATCTATTTGAAAAATGATCTGTTAACTTGGCTAGGTTACTGTTTGGTCTGGTCTCCAATACTTGTGCTGGCTGAGGGTTGCAACGGGTGGTAGGTAGTGAGAAATGAGGTGCTGAAAAAGCACACAACTTGTTTTGCTTAGCAGTACTGGCTGGTAAGGTATTGGGCAGTGTAAAGCCTGACTATGGCAGTGCCTTGTGATGCTCAGCTAGACTCCCTTGAGTGTAGGTTTCCATGCAGAACCCTGTGTGCATGAATCTAGTTCCCATGCAATGGGATGGAGGTGGGGTCACAAGGCCTGGGGCTCCAGCTGCTCCCCAGAACTGCCACAGTCCCTTCATGTGGTTTGGGGGTTTTTCTCCCCATCTATCCCAAGGAAACTGGCCTTGATCTGTCTTTGTAATAGCTGTTCACAGAAGTTCTGCTTACAAAGGGACACTGTTGATAGTGCTACAAGACTCTCTTCTGCCTGGAACCTAGATGACAAAATGGTGCTGGAAGCATCTACTGCAAGATGCCTCAGTAATGTTTAGTACCAGTAGGGACAGTAACTGTTGCATCAATGTTAAGGGGATTACACACTGGTCTTTTGACTCATGCTAACGATACTCATGGTATCATTAGCATTAACAAAGCATTGAATACGCTGTGTCAAAATGCTCCAGTTCCTAGACAGGCAGCAACTCCTGTGTTAGAATGTCAAGGCTTAAGAAATTATTTTGTTAGGCGCTTTTTAGATGTTCCTTCACCTTAGAGGCTAGCATCCATATTGCTACTGCATGTTGCCTACAGCTGTGGCTTGCTTTGAAAGAGAAAAAAAAAAAAACCACAACAAAACCAAAAGAACAAGACAAACATTCCTCACTCCCTGACATCCTCCTCCCTCAGAATCATAAGCTGTGTTACTTGGCACGCTTTGTCTTGTGGTTTCCTATAGAGAAGCTTGACTTCCACAAAATGCATCCAGAGGGGGGCGATGGGTGCCTGTTCCCTACTTGTTCTGGTTGCAATCACTGCTGTGGCTGTTTGTATTTTGTTTTTTCTACTACTTTTGAGCACACACTGTTATCGGTGAAGAGCAGACGGTGAAGATGTCATTCTCACATAGCATGTTTTGTTGGTTTTTTCCTTCTTTCTTCCCTTGGACTGCATCAATCAAAATTGCCATTGAAAATGGTAACTAAATAATAGAAACTGTAATATGTGCTAATCCTCCTTGTAAACCTGTACTTGAAACAGATGGGCTTGTTGGTATGCACCCATAGCATTAGGAACTGTGTGTGGTATGATGCAGCTGATCTTTTTTAATCCAACATGATAGTTCCTATCTCGTTATGTACTTGGTGGCTGCTACACTTCACAGTTGTGCATGTGTCAGTCACAACTGTCTGACAGAAATCACAATGGCTTTGTCCTATGGCTTGCAAGGTTTTGTTGTTGTTACAGGAACCCTTGTGTCAAGACAAAATACAAGTCTAGTATTAGCAGAACAGCTTTAAACAGAGTAAGTTGACATGAGATGAGAAAATTTCACCGCTAAAAGGCATGGAAGTTATTAGTTTACAAAGATGGAAGTGTGCTTGAGAGTGTTAGGCATGTGCTGATGGTTTTGAAATTGTTAAAATACTTAGCAGTGAACGCTTGTTTCTGATTTCTGATTTGAAGACTGATCTTAAAGAAAAATGCTCTAACTCTGCTTACAATATGGCTAACACTTGGTGCCAAGTTGAGAAAAAAAGACTGCTATGAGTACAACAGAAAAGACACTCTGTACGTGCCCCAATTTTTCTGGAGGGCTGACCACCTCTATGCTTCATGTTTAGGAATAGGAAAGACCCCACTTAGGAACCCTGTGCACTTTAGATAAACTATCAATTCTGTGTATATGTATTATTTATTAGTTTTCTATGAAGTGTCTAGCACTTACTAGAAACAACGTTGTAAGGCTGCTCATTGTGTACAGAAAATAAGTTTATCAGTCATGAACAGTTTGAGAGTGTGAAGCTATTTACAAAAACTGATAATTTTCCTCAGATTTAATGTAAAATCTTACCCAGCTGCTCCTTGGTCAGGTACTTTCAGGAAATCCAAGCTTTCTGGTTGCTGTGAAATCTTGCCTGATCCTCCTGATAGTTGCCGTGGTAAAGTTGGTCGTGTCATATTTGTATACAGATTTTTCTGATTGGCCCATTGATTTCCTGGGACATGGGGTAATGGTACAGACTGGGGGGGGGTTATTACTCCATTTTGCTGCTGACCTAGAAGTAAAGAAAGTATGAACACATCCAGTCAAAACTGCAACTCAATAGAGGTAACCTTTTCCTTGTGTTGAGGGCTCAGCTGTTGGTTAGATTCAGCTTTCAGTAAGACTGAGCTATCAAGGAACTTGAAAACAAAATAATGTTGAAATCTTCCAAGGTTGATTTATACACTTTCAGGTCTGCTGGAAAACTACTCGGCATTTGTGTCTTCATGGACTTGTGCCCACAGTTAAGACATGTGCCTTGAATGTTACAAGCAAGCAAGAGGAGTAGCTCTCAGATGAATTTGACCTTATTGAAAATATTAAAACAGACTTTCCTTGCTTTAATTCATCCTGTATGAGTATTTCCTGTCTGTGTTTGCAGGCAGGTTACCTCCTTTAACTAGTTATTTCCCACTTTACTACAGGCAGTTCTTGCACATCACGTGGTCCTTAGTCTGATTCATACAGCTCTGAGGATTGAGAATTGTCTAGTTAATTTGGTGACCAAGACTGGCTGCATACTGTGCTTCTCAGTAAGCAGCAGCTGACTGAAAGAGAACCCTTTGTTAAAAAAAAAAGCACTCCAGGCATGTAAGTAAAAAAAAAACCCCACACTTGGGAAATGTTGGGTCAATGGAATATTGTTCTCCACCCTGAGTTCACAGGCTAAATTAATCATATCTCTCAAGGGCAGATGTGAAACACCCTAATGACATCAATCCCATGCAGAAAAAGCCATGCTGATATGTCTCAGTATTCAGCATACACAAAAGTTGTTGCATAACAGGGTAGGACAATGAGACGTAAATTGTATTCTATTCTTTACTGGCACTGAAAGCAGTGTCATTGCAAAGCATTGTCTATGGCTTGATAAGTGTACAGCTTTTACCCTTGAAAGGCATGTGGAAAAGGCTGTGGGGCTAGTTTTAGCTTCAGGGTCCTATAGTAAGTGGATGAACATCTAGTGTCCATGACAACCAGGATATTGCTAGTGAAATGCCAGTTAGATTGTCTGCAGACTCCAACAATACACTTTGTAAAATGCCTACTATGTATATTTTCCAGACAGGCTCTTTTAAAGAGGATTTTAAACCTTTACTATGATTTTTTTAAATGGGTAAAGTTACCAATGACAAGAATAAAAAGAAAGCATGAATTTGGAATTTTGTTTTTACCTAAGGCTAAGAGGACTTACCAGGTGGAGGCGGTGCAGCTCTCATAGGGTAAGTCTGGCTTGGAGACTTGTTGGAATACCCTCTACTTTGGGTAAGGTTTCGTCTAGTAGGACCTAAAAGAAATCAGCAACATTTTGTTAAACTTTCACAATTAAATTAATTAGGTAAGTTCTTCTGGCTGCCAGACCCCTACTCTGTGATCAGAAAGAGCTGTTCTTCAGGGATAATGAATCTGATTTCTAGTGTCAGCCAGGTTATTTTAAAGCTTTAGGCACAACAAGGATGACTTGGGCATAGTGTCCCTTTTGTGATCCAGCTCAGCCACAGGATGTAAAGTAAAGCTGTCTCAAGGCTACAGTCAATGAGGCCCTAAAGACCCCTAGCTTTATGAACTTGTTTGTAAACTGTGGATGGCTGGCACAGCAGTTCTTCTGACTATACTGTTCTGCTCAGCAATTGGTGTAAGAAAAAGGTAGGATGTGAAACCTGAGAGACTGGTGTATTTGCAGCTCAATCTTTGGTGATGTACAGAGATTACTGTTCCTTGTAGCGCAACCTGTCCTGTCCTGATGCAGACCTTTCTTCATCAGCAAGACTGTAGGAACTGCAGCAGCTCAGAGGAGAGTGAAAAGACTCTGCTCCAAAATGCTTGGCTTATCCTACCATTTGTACTATGTCACATGACTAAATGCCCTTGTTTTTTGCCACAGGGAAAAGAATTGCAGACATTTCTAAAATAGTTGGTATGTAGTGAAAGTAACAAAATTCCAGCATGACAGCAGAGCAGCAAGGAATTCTTTGTATCATTATGAACTATAACTTGGATCTTCTTTTGAGACTTAGAGAGAAATAATAACAAAAATGCTGAGTCTGGAGGTAAGCAAAGAGAGAGAGCGAACCATTCTCTAAATTTCTAAACCGTTCACTCATTTCTAAAGGAAATTCACACTTACGTGAGTTCTTTGGTAGTCCTGGGCCAATGCTGATCTGCAGCACTTTATTACTTGGCTTGAGAATGGCTTTATCTCCTTGGCCTTGCATAAATTGCACTTGTCGAGAACCACCACTGCTCCATGGCCCCCAACTCTCCTTTTTCAGCTTCACTTCAAGTCTAATATAAACATGTGAACACATGAATAAAAAACCCAGAAAGCAGTTTTATGTCAAATCAGGACAATATCACTTAGCAGCAGATCACTTAGAAATATAAAAATAAAAAGCTTAGACTGAGAATCTGTATTCCCTGAGTGACTTAGCTGACATAAACCACCTAATTAAATCTCTTTCTAATGCTTTAAAAAATTTTCTTCTTAACTGATGTTTTAACTTCCCTGGTAGAGCTACTCCAAGGAAGTTTAAAGATGCCCTGGAGAGGATGGGAGAATACAGTGAGCTTTGAAGAAGAATGTGCAAAGGTGTAAGTAAGAGCCACATCTGCTGTCAAACATCACTGCCTCTGCAGCAGATTCTACTGGAGCAAGCTACACTGCTCCATTCCTAAACATTCTTTTGGATATACCATTAGATAGATACGTATATTCATTGGCATATATATGCCAATATATGCTTTAGGAGTGGGCCCTGTGCGGGAGTCAGCATTTTTGCATACATGCACTTCAATATTTTAATTTTAATTTTTTTCTATGCACACACACATTTAGATTCTTTTCCAGCATTTCCATACTATCCATCTACTCTGAACTGTACTCAGATATGACTTCAGGAAATTATGGCTTGGTTTTGGGTAAGACCCCAGAAGTACTTATATGAACAAAAAGTTTACTGCTGGGACTGGCTTTGGATTCCCAGTGTACAGAGTATACACTATAGGAATATTCCACACTTGAATTATCCTTCTACACCCTTTCCAAACTAAAACCATAATCTCCTGTTACCTTTTATATTCTTCCCCTTTTTTGAAGGAATAAACATGCAAATCCAAGGCCTGCTTAATGGGTAAGAGTATTACCAAACAAAAGCACATGTTTGCTGGGACAGCTTCCAGCATGGTCTTGCAGCTAAAATGCACATCAAACATTCTGTAGCTTTTCAGACTTGTTCCCAAAAATATTCCCACTATTATTTACTTAATGAAGCTCCTTTAGAATTATCCTTTAATCCTGCAGTCCTCTGTCCTCACAGCAAACTTCAGAATTTCAGATCGCTACATTAGGTCTCCAGAATTTTCTTTCAAACTCTTCATCATGATGTTTCCACTCTTAGGTCAAGGTTAAGGAACAGGAAGAGGATGCTCCCTTCTTGTGACAGGAAAACAGAAGCCAGCACAGAGATGGAGAGCTTGCACTGTGGGTGCACGTTAATTGTGGAACGACTGGCCTGGCCCTTGCTGTGGCCCACAGAGCTGCCTGGTAGCACAAAGCTGCAGACCCTTGAGCCTGATGCCACGTTCAGTAGAGTGAACGCAACTTTTCTATGCATGCAGGCAATGGAAAGTGGCAGACGGCCCAGGTACAATCCTATTATTTTGATGAGCTACTCCGAAAGTCTGGTCTCCTTGCACATACAGATATTTATGCTGTGCTGCCTCTTACTATTTTAAAACAAATCATAGTGTCAGGAGCTCAACAACTATCACTCACTCATTTGCTTTGGCAGCAAGAACAAGGATTATTCATAAAAGCCCATTGAAAAAAACCATAACTCACGTATTGCTAAATTTCAGAGGTAGTTTTCTTTGTGTTTTCTCTTCGTATCGTTTTGATAAGAGGCTTAAAAACTCAGTTTTGAAGATCGATTCAAGCAAACTATCATATTCTTGTTCATGTAGAATGAAAATGTCATCCTGCATTGTGCTGAAAAGAAATCAGACCATATACCATTCAGATTAAAATTTCATCAGCAAATACAGCCAGCATTATAATGCCATTTGCAGAGTACTCATGGTTTTTAAAAACATAAGAAAGGCCAAGCAGCATTAATTATAGAGTCTTGCGTTCTGAGAACAGGTTTGTTTTTTCAGGAGCTGATAATGGAATATCTGAATCCTTTTTTGAGAGACAGGAATACTACTTAGTCATTTTACAGTAATTACCGTTAGCAAAAGAACATGTGCTATTAAAGTTACAATTAAAGTCCATTGCTTGAGTAATGGCAAAACTTGTGATTAGAGGTGCACTGAAAACTTGATGGTTACTAACATAAGACTGAAACCCAAAGCTACAAAGAGGTATAAACAAAGCTTTCTAAATAAAACAGTAAGACCTGAAAATGGAGGCCACGGGTTCCCCCCCTCCTTGCTTCCTGACCTGAATAGCACATAAGGAACCATAGGATGGCTCTGGTTCAAGCTCCTGATCGCACAGTAAACTAACTATTTTGAAGCTGGCTGGCATCCCACTGGATGACCTTACAGAACCAGGTCACCACACGGGAGCACAATGCTAGATCAGACACAATAAAATGGTGGGAGCATAATGACAGTGGGAGGGGCCTGCCCCTTGCTTAGCCACCCACATTTGCATTGGATTAGAAGTTACACGAAACTTTTGATTTCATGTGTTCATTTCATAATCAGTTTAAATCAAGTTAACATTGCTGTGCTGTCAGGAGGGGTAACCTTCCCTTTGCCCCTCACCCTTTTTATTCATGTGCATTTCTATTCCTTCCCTTATGCTAGAATCCATCCCCTGCCCTTTCCTGGTAGAATAATTTTCTGCTTCTCTTACTTTTGAATGTCTTGTCCATAGCCCCATGCAGCCACCTGAGTCATAGTATAGGAAATGTGTGGCTAGGAGAAGAGACAGCGCAGGCCTGTGCACAGCTGAGAGTTGCTTAATCTTATTACAAAACAATTACCACATCACCAGTGTGGTATTTCACAAAATGGAGTGCAGTCATTGAAGAACGGAGCATTAGTTAGATATTAGTTCAGTATTCCTGGCAGAAAATGTGTGGCTCATTTTCAGGGTTGTTTAGTTGGCTGCAGGGAGTCTGAAGACAAAGCTTCTCTAATATCAGAAAATACAATTTAATAATAGCAATTTATTTCAATACATTAGATATCCCCTACTAAGTGAAAAAGGCACTCTCTGCATTTCTCTTTGGAGAAATGGACCTTTCAGATTCTGTCGTAGTTAGAGTTAACATTCATTATGCGTTGTCGCTGTTTGTTTTTTCCTAAAAATACAGTATACATAACTCAGAAGTGTGAACATATGCATTGTTCCAGTTAAGTCTGTGGAAAAGCAGGCAGGTGGCTTTGGGAGTCAGGTGGAGGGCAAGCCAAAGTTAGATACCTGTCACTAAGAAACAGCTTCTTTCAATGGTTTGCAATACATCACACAAAGAAAGTGCTGATACTGCACCTAAATCGATATACGTATTGCTTCAACATTTCAGAGTAACTCCAGAAGTAAATTCATTATAGCACATAAAGAACTCAAAGAACATTGAGCCCAGAACAAAAAAAGCCTTCACCTTCTATCAAGAGATAATTAGGTCTCTTTGCCCTCATCATTGTTTTCTGATCCTAATTACCTAGCAATCAACAGCTTTCCACTTTGAGCATGCTCCTCCCTTTTTCTCTCCCAGCTGGTTTACCTGATTGCTGACTCTATAAATGTGAAAGGGGGAAGCATGCCTACCTTCTGGACCCTCACTTTGCACCTAGTTGCTGAAGGCTATGACTCCCTCTTCAGACTGTGAGTACCTTTTTATGCAGAATTAAAAATAACTTCATGATACTGCTAGAAGTGCTTTTGACTGTCATGTATCACAATACAATTCTAACCCAAGGTGTTAGGTAAAGGGTGAGTGGTATTGCTGCCTGTTTTTCTAAAAATCTACCTACCACCAGTGCACTCCATAATCTCCTTTCAAATTCTGAAGTCTTTCCTATAGTTTGGAAAGGGCTGTATGAAACTACAAACTTACCTGAATGGTATTCAAAACAGCAGTAAGAAATCTATAAAAAGAGTAAGAGGATGACCCCCTTTCCTATCATTGAGCAACCTTAGAGCCTGAGCAAGGTTCTGAACAGGACATGTAAGAAAAGCCCAAGACCTACAGTAAGTATTATCCAGTCAGTGGTCCAATTTTTGCTGATTTAGCAAAGAGTCTGCCTTTGTACTACTGTTAAGCTATCCTGTGTCACTCCTTATCAGATAAATGCTAAAGCTTAGTTATTTACTGTTACTAAAAATGAAAGAACATTTCCATGAGTGTATGGGTGATCATTCTCAGCATCCTGAACAAGTTGGGCATTTGCACTTTAAATTGCAACTCCTTAAGTAATTTAAATTGTTGTGTAGTGTTAACTGCTGTTAATATATGTCAATAGTGCTGATTATTCTGCCTTCATTCTGTACCAGTGTGTTGATACAAGCTTACATCAATATATTGTGCATGGGTTTCTTGAGAGATACTGTTTAGATAGCAATGCAAGACTCTAGTTATCCTCTCTCCTCCTTCCATGTAAAATATATTTCATTTTCTGTTGAGTTTGTTAAAGCATAATATTGCATGCAAAATAGTACAGGTAAGAATCGAAACTTAGAAAACTTGGAGGCTGCAATACAGAATAGAGCTAAATCCATTCTGGATAAGCTTGTGAAGTATGTTATTGCAGTTATTTTCTTCAAGTGTAAAGGTTTGAGATTCACTTCAAAACCAGTCAGAAATTAATTATCTTAGAGGTGTAGAAAATTTCAACTGTAGGGACAATGAACTGGAGTTTGGAAAACACATGAGCAAATGCAAGTTAGAGCTAATAGAATTTTTGCTTTGAGCCTGATATCTGAAAAACTGTTTTGGAATTTGTGGGTTTCTCCCCAAAAAACATAGTAGGCAGTACATGTACTAAATAAAGGTTTTGCTCTAGTTTTACTAATTGCAGACTGTTAAATATTACAAGTGCTAACTCTTGTTGCTGAGACAAGGTATCTCAGATTTGAGAGAAGCGTTAACTTTTAGAGCCTCTGCCACCAGAGCGTTGTAGTACTACTAAGCCACTTTAATACAGAGTTAAGAGATCCCTAGATTAAGACCCATTTTGAACTCAGGCTGTACTAACATGGTAACAGGGAAAAGTCCTCTTGTCACATCGGTTTTTTTAGGGTTTGATTTTGGGGGACTGCCTGGACAGTTTGATGGCTTGTTATTCTAAATCTACTGTTAGTACATAAAAACCCCAATGTTTTTTACAATGAAATCAATAAGCTAAGTTCAAAACATTATCAGACATAACATAACATACATATTATACGTATTTCCTCTGAACCGAGCACGTTTGGGTTTGCTTCAGAAGGTTCTGGGGAGCTGTTATTTACATGTGAGAGGAGTGTAACAGCTTTCACTAACTTGGCAGGCAGCCGTTCTTTTAACTGACTCATTGTGACTATGCCTTTGGAATGCTACGGGCCCAGTGCAAGCGTCTGACTGCAATCTGTTCGAGGTTTGCACAGAACACAGTCCAAACTTGAAGCACTAAAAAGACAAGTTCCACTCTCATCTTTAACCTAAATCTACTACAGTTATTTTTGTTGCAACTGTTATAAAAATGTATAATAAATAAACCACAGGTTTATTATTATTAGTACAGTGAGCAGACACATCTTGCAGACCCTTCCCTAATCTTGAAACGGCTGTGAAAAATTCTGCAAAACCTGCTGGTTTTAAGTACTGGGTAATGTCTGTGAGAAGATTGCTGGTTATGCTAATGGGAACGTTTTATAAGCAGAGGTATCCAGAGACCTTGTTCATTCATCTTCAAAGGGATGAAATGATATAGGCAAGAATCCACTGATGTCACGGGTAGTTTCCTTCTGGTGTGGCTCACCTAACTAGGTTTTTCAGCTTTGTGTGGACACCTCTCCTATTTCCTGCAATCTGGGCTTGACATTCAGTCAACAGAAGTGATGTGAAATCCAAGTAGAAATAAAGGCTTTCATAGCTCACCAGAGAGAGAACATCCCTTTAGGAATCAGAGGACATCTTACAAGGTGTACTTCTAATAAGTAAGAATTATTTCTGACATAAAAGCTTGAGCCAAAAGTTACTAGAACCTGCTTGTGTATGAGGAGTATATGCTTCATAGAATAAATTTTGGGGGACTCACCAGGTAGGTTAGACCCAGTGTAAGTGAAACATTTTAACAACTAGTCAGAAAATGTTTGTCTGCTGATTATAAACATCTATTGCTAAAACACACTTACTAGGTAGGGCTGGGAGTGAAAATAAGGCTTTCTTCATTTACAAGATTCAATTAATCAAACTTAAGAAATTCACTCTTCATCAATCAACTTATTTTCCCCCTGCCCTATACAAATTTCTCTGTCCATGGAAAGAGATTTTTAAGGGTACTGACCTCAGAGAAACTGAAAGAATTCTCTCCACTTCCATCCTTCGCTTTAAGACTTCCTTCACTTGGCCTTTCTCTGGACCCTGCTTTATCTTTTCACGCCCAATCAGGTATATGCACTTGGGAGTGAGGACAAGATCTCGCTTCACGGTCTGAAACACAAAATTGTTTAAAAATACATAGCTATGCAGAGATCGATGCAGCACTAATGTTGTGATGCTGTTCTAAAGATGCATAATATGATTTGGGCCGATACTGTTACATCTTTGGTTCAAGTGAAAAAATTACTGATGTGATTAATCACATGACCTCAAGAGTCAGATTGCACAGGACAGGAAAGTAGCTTTGTTCCCTATTTCCTAAATAATATAGCTTTTTGCCCAGCAAGTCCCATAAAGCAACAATAGGTTTGACAATGGCAGTGTTCCAATCACAAGGGTGTAACTGCTTCCCTATGTATGTGCCTTTTAAGTCAAAGACACTTTTTTCAAGCTGGTATCCTAGATCATGTGACACTAACATGGTGGAGTTTGTTAAAGGATGATAAAGACTTCTAACTCTCTTGCGGAACTAATCATTAGTTGCTGTTGCTCTTAAACCTACCTTAAATCGTCTATCATATTTAGTTACAGTGTCTGCAAAATCAATCTTCTCCCGTTTGCCCACAAACTGGCGTAGCTCTGGATGGTCCTCCATGCCTATGTAATCTCCCACAAAATTCCTGTTAATGCTGTTCCGTCTTCTCTCTTTCTTGTTCAGCAATAGATCTGATGCTTAAATACCAAAAAATAAACGCTGATTAGTAGTATTTACTAAACATTCTAAACTCATTATCTGAAAGAGCTGTTTCAAGCAGAACTTTCTGGGAAGAAGCGATAATCAAAATTGTTTGATATGGAAAAAATGGTAAAGCACTGCTACTAATCCTTTATGTAAGGATCCGTGTGATTATTAAATCCATTTGTAATACACTGATGGCAAGCTCAGCAGTTCTGAAGAATTGGGAGCACTTCTAAAACTAAGGAATTTCTCACTCATTGCTGGAAATTAAAGATTAACTCTTCCAAACCCAGAATGTTGCTCATTCACATAACCCAGGTCACATATGCAACTAAGCGCTACAGTCCTTGGATTGATTTATATTGCCTACAGACCATCTAGGCCCTGTGTAACTGTGGGAAGTGTTTCTCTTTTCCCCTGGAACATCTCTGATCTCTGTCCTACTCAGTCTGGCTTTATTTTGAGAGCAAAACACTGTAGTCCAAGAAATCCATGCATACAGAACAGCCAACCTCATCAGTGGTACCTTAGAGGTCCAACAATGTGCAGTCATTCCTAGACAGTCACCTGTAATGCAATGGTTTGGTCTATAGAGGGAGGTATTTCCTTCATATCTTGTGGCACTCCTGTTCCTGGAACAATGTGTGAAGTATCTGTCATCAGAAGTTATGACCTACCTTCTTCTCTCATCTGTACATATTTTTTCTTGGCCACATACTTCCTCCATGCCTTCTGGATAGCCCTGGCATACCCATCATACTTCCTCTCTCTCATTTCTTCTAATAAAAATAGCTGTACAAAGAGACAGAAGGGTGGGTCAAACATTTTACATTAAAAATTCAAAAAGCTATGTTTTACTTTCAACACCTTTCCAGTGCATTTCACTCTAGATCCAAGCTGGTGCCTCTACTGCAACTATGGGATCTGAGATCAGAATGTTAGGTAATCTTTTCTGAAAGAAATCCCTTAACACTTGAGTGGTTTTGGCTCTTAACAGTCTACCCATTAATTTTGGTCCCAGTGATGAAGGAAGAGGAATGTAGATTCTCCTTGAAATACCCTACTGGTGCAACTCAAAGTTCTCCACTGGGCATTAATCCAGAATGTTCACATTCTCCAAAATTTGTATTTCTCTTGTCACAGTGTTACAATGTCTATAAGGAACTGTGCAATGTGTAACATGCAACTTTCCTCCCTGTCTGAATTTCATACTCCCCTGTCCATTGGCTCCATTCTTTCCCAGCAGTGAAGTTTGTCAGCTGGTTGCAGGATTTACAACTATGATCTTGTATTTCATTATGACATTAAGAGTTTTGGGTCTAAAATGTCAGAATTCCAGAGAAAATACTGATTTTTCAAAACTGAAATGGAAGGTGCATCCCTTTGATAATTTCCCAGGTCCCACTAAAATATATGTAAATTTAATGCATTAGGACAACTTCATAGCTATTGTAGGACACAGCATATTTGACTATAGTCTTACATACTTTAATGTTTTCTTGTCTCATCAGAAGCACAAGCATTTGGCTAAAAATTACAGTACTAAATCAGTTCACCGACATGACTGTCGCTTCTTATTTTCCTCTATTGTGTGTTAAATATTCATAAGGACTTTTTTTCTAGCTTTCAAAACAGATGAAGTTAGTACAAACAGGTATATCAAGAAGCAGAGCTGGGCTTTAGGATCCTTTTAAAAATTTGCTGGCCTAAACCATGCAAATCTAGAAGAATACTGTTGTTCATATTGATCTTAAAAAGGAAACTTGATCTAGTGCAAACCATTTTTGCAGAACCTCACTTGCTCTTGTACAGACTTATTTAGTCAGGTGTTTGATAGAAATGTAAATAACGAAGCCTCTTTTCTGACACCCATAAAACCTTATTTCATGGCTGGCAACTCTCCATCTACAGCAAGCTTATTAAATAAATAAATCTCTTCACAAACATACAAGCACTAGATAGGGTTTCAGCACACAGGCATGAGTGCTCCTGATGTGAAAACTTCATCGGCTTCATTAGGGGCACCATCAAGCCCTTGTGCAATTCAGGTTACAGTAACAATATTGATGTTGTCTCTCATGAACACTCACCATTTATTTCTCTAACAATGCTGACTTCAAAATCTCAATGCAAAATAGTCTGCCATCTGCTATTGAAGGTCACAATTAAGGAATTTCAGTGAAAACATTGAGTTAAAATATGGTTCATAAGTTCTGAAGTAAAAATACTGCATACATTCTTTCCTAAAATATGTATTATAAAGCATCCCCTCACATCCCTGACCAAATCAAGTATTTTTCATCTGATTAACCACAATAGGTGCTCTCCTTGCTGGCAGAAAGAAAAATTTTCATTTACCATCTAAAATATTACTTCTCTTAAGAGCAATATAACCCTAAGCAATACTTCGGTAATAGGAGATGACTGTCTTTGATACTAAAAGATACAAATCAAGCTTTAGAATATTCAGCTCATAGAAGATTTTTCAACTTAAAATGAAAAAGACCCAGACTATTTCCAGTTTAAAAATGGATTTCACAGCTTTTCAAAAAGGTACAGTTTTAAAGAAAACATATACAGTAATTGAAAGCATTTATTTGAATTAAATGCATCTCAAAGTTTTACTATTTCCAGTCAGCCTTGTGTTGTCTTAACCTCCAGAACTGCCCTTCATTAAAAGACACGCTATTGAATGGCATATACGTGCAGCCAGGACTTAGTATTACAAAAATGCATTAGAATGGGAAGATGCACCCCCTGGAAAACAATTTCTTCCTCTGGGAAACAACCTAGTAGCATATGATGCTGGGGTACAGAATATTAATGTTTTGGCCACTTCAGAGTGAAGGGGAACTAGACCATCAATCCTATGTGAAAACTTGCCACTTGGCTATTAAATGGAAGACAGACACCTGCAAAGGATTTCATTTCTTTGAATAAAAACCAACAACTCAACAAAAAGCAACAAACAAAACCCACCCCATTTGTGAAGATACAGCTCCTGAAAATCTGTGCTCTTATAAAGGGCAAACGTACCAAGCTTAGGGCATTTCAGCAGCCAGGAAAGGAAAATGGTTCCTTATATGATTTATTATGTAAAACTGAAAACAAAAATATTTTAGAATTTTGGACTGATTTACCCATGAAGTAGCATAACATTGATAAAACCACCATCATGCAAAAATTCTCTTGGCTTCTTCCCTTAATTGTTTATATCCCAAACTGAGATAGTATTTGGTTTGTAACTAACTGCAATGAACAGCATGGATGCAAAATAACTTCACAGTGAGAAGAAGAAAATCAGGTGTGCTAGTGATAATCAACACAGGATTGGAAGGTGTGGCTTAAATTACTAATTCTGGTTCCTTGTAATTAAAGACAACTAAGTTGTCTGTATTAATTTAGATAGATACTTGACCATAACGTGTACTCACCATCGCCCTACAATAAACTTGAGGTCATCAGTGAAGGACTAAAAACCACAACCAATGTCACAAGAAGAGGTATCAAAGACATCTGCTAATGTCCAAGCCTATCACACTGACTCTGTAAGATAAAACTCCCCAATAATCTCCAGAAATAAATCATGGCCTGTGCCACAGAGGAAGGCAGATAAAGCTCACAATTCCTGAATTGGCTAGCTAAAGTGTTGTGTACAATGGCTATAGTCTATACAAGAATTTTCTCTCTGCCAACATGCACCTAAGTATTCTAATAACCTACATCTTGATAACTATATGCTTATGCTTTATTATATAAATATAACTCAGATGGCAGGAATGTGAAATTCCTGTACTCCTGAACAGAGATGACACCATCTTACTCCATTTATGGTAGAAACAACACAATTTCTATTACAGCTTAGAGAAGTATTATATTTTTCCCTTGAATAGATTGTCTTCCCATGTGATTGGACACAGCAGTGTCATTGCCTGAGCTACTGCTGCTCTACAGATCAAAAAATCTGGAAAATAAAGTGATAGCAATAGAAATGTCCAGCTTTTATTTTGATATTTAACTTCAGGTAAAGCACCTAAAAACCACCTAATGCTCAACTGCAAGGTATGCTATACAAACTTAGCCAGATTGCTTCTGATAAATACAGACTACACAATGGTGAGGAAAGCATAGCTTTTTCCTTGACAACTTCCTTGAATAGTGACGTAAGACAACTTGTTTTCCAATAGATTTTGTGCAGTTCAGCAACCACAGGATAAAAACCAGACTTATGATGCCTCCCTAATGTTCCATTTGAATGGGCTTTCAAGTTGCAGTCATTCTGGAACACTTACTCAGTGATGCATAACACATCCGTAGTATAACTGAGGGCTACTCGATTTTCATCAGCAGTTCTTGTACTGAGAAGAGGACCTGTTTTCTTGGGCTAATGGTCATAGGTATATTTTCATGCTGTGATGCTCCTTCATATGACTGACTCTCTGATGGAGAGAATCACCATGTGCAGCCTGACACCAAAGCAGCTTCATATCCCATCTCTCTTTTGGTGCATTCAATGCTCCTTGTATTAGTGTCAAAATCATGCAGGGTCCTTAGGTACTGTGCTCACTCTAAAAGTGCCAAGAATCCCTGTACAGTCTTGAGGCACCTGTGACAGACCTGCCCAGCCTGACTTACATTATTAAGCTTCTCCCACCTTGGCAGATATCATGCTCAACTTCTGAGCGGGCAGGCCTTTTATTTCAGCAAGTTAGTTTCATATTTAAAGACTCATGTTGTGCCACACTTACAGACTCTGGAGCTTTGATGAAGACTTTGGATTTTCCAAGCTGGTACTGGTCAGGATCCATGTTGACTGACTGAAGCAGGTGGAGAACTCCCTGTTTCTCTTCTCCTTTCCAGGAAGGCCAGGTTGCTTTGGTCAGAATGGCATACCTTAACCACCAAGAAGAGATTAAAACCTGACATCAAACAGCAGCAGCAGAATACCACTGACTCTTAGTATTACCCTGGGGGGAGGATTCACAATTTCGGTAGGACTTACAGAAGCCTGGAGCATGGGAAGATGCACAATATTAAGATGTTACTTATTTGGCAAGACCAATCAACTGCAATGAGAAGGACAACAGTGTCCAGGAGTCTCCCGTTTCCAAATGCTAAGTTACTAATTTGGTAACTGCAATACTGTAATTACAGAAAGTTCTGCTGTGATCTCCTTAAGACCAGGGCAAGGTTATTTTCCAGTAATGACTTATGGTCCAGACTGAAGCACCTATGTCCTTGGTGTTCTAGGTTAATTCCCAAGCATGTGGCCAATTTCCCACTCGAGCCTTCTCCGTCTGTCTTATTCTTACAAAGTCTTTTCTGTTTGTAAGCAAGTGGCCAGCTCATGCTCCTAACCCACCTGTTCAACAGCTGGTCTGCATTCAGCAAGGAGCCATTCTTGGCTTTATCCCAGAAAGCCTTTGGCTTGCCCTCTGTACAGTAATGTTGGTGCTATCTAGAGGGAATACTGGGAACTGACTACACAAAGGGCTAGGGAAGGAGGCAAGGAAAAGCTACAATAACGTGTCTTTGGTAGTAAGAGGTGAGCTGTCTTCTGTCTCATGGTATTTTCTTCAAGCCTTGAAAATTAGGTGGATGCCAGCTTGCAGTCACTTTTAAAACTGTCCACTTTTTCACGCTTAACTTGGGCTTTTGGAACAGCCAGGCTGGAATTACAAAGCTGCCTTGTTCTACTGTCCACCAAGAAGCACTGATGGGCTTTAGCTGCCTCAGCATGTCTATGGATCAGTAACTTCCCTAGCAGCAGCTACACAGACTCCTTTGACAATGTGACTGAACAGCTAAACAGGTAGTGACAAACTTCTTCCCAAAATCTTGAAAATTTTTTTAATGCCTTAAGCATACTTGAGTTAAACTAAATCATGCTTATTAGTAAAACTATTCAACTAATGAAAAAAGTGATGAAGTATGGAGTTCAGTTTGTTCTAATTCCCACATTCTTGGTTTTTTTAAGAAGATTTAGGCAACTACTAATAAAATGTTCTCAAAAATCACACAAGGAATTGATAGAATATTCATTAAGAGAATGTTAATTAGTCATTCCTGTTATATCTAAAATGCTATCCAGCCAGGAAGCAGTAACAGTGTCATGCGACTTGATTAACAATACCACACAACGGAAAAATAGCAAACAGTTAAAAAGGAATGTATCACAAAAAACCAAACACTTCTGAATAGCAAGTGTATGAAAAGAGAAAGCTAACTTATGAATAATTCAGGAGGATTCGAAAGAGGCTACTGATGTTCTCACATTCAAACCTATTATTAGTTAACAAATGCTCAGGTACTACACATGATGGTATAACAAAGTAGCTCTTATACCATCTTAAATATAGAAGTATATTATACATAATCTGTTTAAAGACAATGTGTGCACTTACGTATGTAATTTATCAGTATTATGGGATAGCTGTAACCTAGTAAGGAGTTGTAAGTTAACAAGTAACTCCCAGCTTATTTAACTAACAGTGTCTTTTGCAGGTTCACAGCGTACTCCAACAGTATAGTTGTACAGGTGGGTCTAAGCAAGTCTGAATCTAAGGGAGCTGACGTTAATTAAGGCATTTGAAACTGCTGCCTTCCACACAAGAGTTTGGCACTACATTTCAGCATGTTACAAATCCTTTCCCACATCTTCTGAGCTGTAAAGGAGGGCACAGGGAAAAAACATGACTTAAGACCTTTTAATGTAAGTAAAGCTCTTGGGTACAAAATCAGATTAGATTTTAAATACTCCTTTTTCATGAACTCAAATTAACTTTGTACATGTTACTGGTGTGACAAGTATACAGGGCAGAAGAATCAGATTCTTCTATAACGTTAAGCATATCTCAATTTCATAATGTGACAATTCTGTCATTGTTCACTGCTGTTTAGAAATAGCACTTCCCTCTAATGTACTTGTGCGTGCTTACCATTAAAACTGGTCACATCATTATCTCCTTATCTAGCTTTTTCATGCTTGTGTAATTTGATCTTGGAGGATTTCAGCACAAGTACTAAATGTGTTCTTAAAATGCTTCTGAAACAATTTCAAATAATGACTGCCCCTCCAAAATTATCTATTATAAATTCACAGTTAGCAGTTTGGTCCTATGTCTAAATACGGGAACATGGAGTTCAGCTTTCAGATTGGTTATACTTTGAAACACATAAGCCTTCTCAGTGACTGTGGCTTTTCGCATGCAAATGTAAATTTTGTACATAAAAGTCTATTCAGCCCAGAAATCTCCACTTACATGGAGCTGCCAAGGAATGCCCAATGAAAACGAGTGTACAAGCATGCATTTCCTGTCCATCCCATGCCTCAGCCCACTTCTACTCACACTGACTCAGGGTGTCAGAACAGAGCTTGTTCTGGATGCTAGGGAACTGTGAATGGAAAGGTTGCAGGAAGAGTTTTACTCATAACAAAATGTTAAGTTTAACATGACTAATTTGAAACAAACAGATGAATCCCATAAAGAATGGTTTCAGTTGCCTGTGGATCTCAACATACCAAGTGAAATATAGAAATCTATTCACCTTCCAGAAGTACCACATAGCTTTCCTTTGTGCAGACCCCCTGGGCAGTTCTCTAGACCTCCACAGCCCTCACAATCAGTGTACAACAAGTGTCTTTAATACACTTTATTAAGCCGTTATTCTGTCTCAGCAACAGTCTGTGTTAAGTAATGCAACCTGAAGCATATTCATATATGTCTGGCCTGGGAGATTGTGAAGAAAAAGGGATTTTAAATTCTTCCATAATGAAAATTGAGTCCATACTTTAAGATATTTTATGTCTATTACTAGATGACTAGAACATTCTTTATATTATCGTGAGGTATTATCAGTGGCTTTGTTCTGTGCTGATTAATTATACTCCATGCCTTGCAAAAACGAATGTGGTTTTTAATTTTATATTCTCAAATGTAACACAGATTTCCAACAAAAGCTGATTTGTCATGTAATGCCCCACTTTGGGCATTTATTAGCGGTATGTCTCAATTTTCTAAAAAAGCAGAAGCTGGACGTTGTATAAATCTTCAAATTGCTCTTATTTAGGATGATTTCAGCAGCTAGTGGAGGTAATCATCTTAACAGCTGATCTGAAGACACTGAGAAAAGAACTGGTCTTTGAGAGTTCTGACTTGCTTCCACTCAGTGAGCAGCTGCAGTGGTTTCAGTTATAACCATTCCCAGCTGTTTGAACACTATTGGAAGGATATAAGGAGCAGTTTAAGCTAAGGTTACTCTTCACACTGAAATGGTTGAATAGCAGGCATGTATTTATCTATCAGCTGTCATTGGGAAAGGAGAATCAGGAGAGCTAGAGCAGTAACATTTTCAACAAAGGCTAGTGGCTAGACACTCAGATTCCAGGCTCTGCAGCTCATAACTCTTAAGTTCCCTTCACTCTTTTTAAGAACCTTCTCATAGTACTACAAAAAGGACAGAGGTCTTAGGCAAGTTTACAGAAAAAATGAAAAGACTTTCAAAGACACAGTTGGTCTTTAAGACACTTTTAAATCTCTGTGTAACCTAGATTGTGAGCAAGGTAAATAGGGAAAAAGGAACGAGTGAGTGGGAAATGAGAACTTTCAAAACTTGCAACTTCTTGTTTTCCTCCTCATCATATAAACAATTGTGCTGTAATACTTCAAATTAGTATAAACCTACCTCTGCAAAAACTTCTTGAAAACCCGCCTGTAGGCATAGCCAGCTCTTCTTACACGAATATTTTCTTTCAGACCTAAGTATTCCACTTGATGTTTTACCCTGTGGACAAAAACAATGCAAGATTGAAAATCCTTTTTTTCAGCATTTTTGTGGATTGAGGTATTCTTAAAAGTCTCTATTGTACTTAAGACTACTGACTCCTAAAATCGATGCACAGGTGTGTGAGTCTATTCTTGCACATTATCATGTACACTGCATGGTAGGAAAGATATTCAAGGCAGGTAGACCACACATTACTGAAATCTATGTAGAAAGACTACCTTAGCATTTTTCCCTAGTTTAAGTTCCCATCTCCTAAATAATTTATGAATACATTTCTTAACTAATACTATTACCCATAAAGGGCCAAATAACCATTATCTATACAATGACAGAGCTGGTAACCAAACAAGTGGGAAATTGGGTTTGTGTTCTTTTATTATAGGTTTCACCTGTCTTTTACATAGCTCAAACATCAACAGCAGCACATGCAGTAGCCCCTTTTTTGGCTGTTTAGGAGAAAGGAGCAAATCCGATGGCTGGAGAAAGCCTCAGATGTCAACCTTTCATTACACACAGAATCAGAAAGAAGAAACTCAGCTCAGTATATTCATAAAAAGATAGAATTCCTCCTAATTTTACCATGCTGCAAAAGAAGGATTTGAGGATAGGCTCAAGACTGGCCGAATCATGCCTGGTAAGCTTGTTCATGGCATTCTTTACTTACAAACAAAAACTGAGCTGCTGCCAGTCCCACAGAAAGTGGTAATGGCTGTGAATGGACTCTGCTGCTTACCTGAACTGAAACATCATTATCCCAACACCATTACAATTCCCTCAGGCAAACACGTTCATTTAGGTTCTGAAGAGGGAACAAATAATGTCCCTGTGAATCTCAAAGCAGAAAACCAACAAAAGTGAAAGCTTCCTTTTGGCACCTTTTCTTCTTTCTGCAGCTGTGGTATGTTACGTTATGTTCCATCCTACATATTGTGCTAGTCTATTTAACACTTGGAGATCTGATTTGAAGAATTTATTAGCTTTCTTAATGTATGATTCTTGCTGCTTTCCTTTGCATTTCCTTCATTTTCTCATCTGAGTCATGTGGCTGGAAGAAGCAATGTCAGTTTTTAAACTCTGAGATGTGGTGTTCGGGAGCTTCTGTTGCTGCTATTTTTAGGGCAAATAATAGAAGCTTTAGCTTTCAGTCAGAAATAAGAGTTCAGATTTTAGTCCTGCATGTTTAACAAACATAAAATATATAATATATAAAACCAAGCATTTCTTTACATATAATCAAAAAAAGTGAGCCTGTAAGGAGCCACTTAGTATTGTTTTGCTTACCACTTCTCTGATTTTAGAAAAGATTTTTTAAAATCCTGGAAAACTCTTAATTCAATTATTTCTCTAGCTATTTTGAAATGTTACATTTCAATATAAAATGTGTTGCCTATTGATTTTTTTCCTTTTTTTTGGTTGAGACATTCATTTCACATGACTTCATAGTATAAAGGGAAAAAAAACTTTTTAAATGCCATGCTACAAATGACAAAAGCCCTTCAGTTATTTCTTCATTTTAAAGAACACTTAGGAGAGGTATTTTACTAAATGAGTGATACCACTCTTTTAGCTTGTAATAAAGAATACTGCACATTTAAATCTTGCTGTGTTCAGGGTATAAAGTATATTTTGCACCCCCTCCAAGAATTCTGGTACAGTAGAAAGCTGGTGGACAAAAATACATTTTCCTGTTTATAGCTTTCCCTCCTGTTCACATCTGGAATAATGCACTGGAGCAACAGTATTACTCCCATTTTCTTACTGCCCTGCCAGTATTAGTGTCCAGCAACAGAGAATTTGAGACATTTTTCTGTTTTTTCTTTTCTTTCTGAGAAAAGGTACGCTGAAAATCTCCCTCCAGGCATCAGCCTCAAACAGGTCAGGGTCTGGGAATTCAGCGAATTTTGAATACAAGTCCAAGTGGCCATGCCAGGGTCTGAACAAAAACACATTTCAAGAACTTAATTATTCAAGAATTTTGAATAATTAAGGTATATTCTACAGGGTTTAGATAATACACATGGTCTGTGTTTCAGGGATAAGCGTTCTGGAATTTTTCAACAGCAGTGCAAAGCTGGAGTGACATGACTTCAGTGAGCATGAAGCAAGACAGGCTTTGTGAAGACTTCTTTTCCTTTTTCAGTAACATTTTCACTGTCTAGTAATGTGCTATTAATAAGCAGATTAGAAATACTCCCACCACATTGCCTATGGCAGCATGGGTATGATACAGCATTATGTGATCACAGAAAAAAACCCAAAGAAACCCCTAAACCAACACTCAGCAAAATATCACATAAAGTCAAATCACTTTTCCCCAGGCATGTCACTAACTGCTACAGCATATGTATCCTATGTGAAGTCCTAGTATAATATACAGGAAATCATAGTTTGAAATGTGGGAGAATGTTAGGATTTTTAAGCAGGGATGAAGTACTACCATTACAAGAACTACTTCTATCTAGTCCTTTGTATTTCATTGGTTATCAGTAGCTGTTCCATGTGCCAAAAATCATCCTCATTTTGAGAAAACAAGAAGAAATTTTGCCCATTTTTGCCACATAAGGGGTTTCCTGAAAGCTGGCCTTTTCTCATGACAAGGTTTTTGTTTGCTTGCTTCACTGGTTTCCTAGCAACACCTTCCACAATAATAGGCCTGTTTTCTAATATGTAAATTACTGCATTTAAAAGTGCCTCAACTTATAGTTAAAAGTTTTAGAAATATTTCTTCCAGGATCACTTACTTTCCTCCTTCAGTCCCCAGTATCAGTGGAAAATTAAGTTCTGCACAGTAGGATTTTCAGGGGTGGAAAAGCTAGAGAAAGAGGGTCTACATTTACTGCCAAGGCCTAAATGACACTTGAAAAGTGCTGTCCCAGTTGTGGCTTTTCCAAGTGCTCTACATCTGCATGCAATTGTGCTAGTCTGCATGCCAAACAGCAGGAAGTGAATGCTGGTGTGTGGTTGATATGGTCAAGAATGCTTTTTATCAGACACTGCAAGTTGTTTCACTGTGATAAAATAACCACCTGCTTTATCAGCACTTTTACCAATACCAAAAAAGTACTTGGTATATAGTAATAAATTACCTGCATTAGGACCTCACATAGTGTACATACAGTACTGATCACCCACCTCAGCGCACATAAAAGAAAGATGCTATAAAGCATTGCATAAAGATGCCTTAAAACAACTGCAATAAACCAAACTGATTTAGACATTTTATGTCTATAAAATCATTTGATATGAGATTCTAGTGACTTCTCTTTAAAGAGCTGCCTGATGAAACTTACAAGTCAAGTATAAAAAGGAACTGTCTATGTTCTTGGCTACAGAGACTTTTTGGTCAGCAGATAGAGAGACACCCTGCTGGCTTTTTAGCTGCCTAATAGAAGTTGTTCTCAACGTATACAGCATAAGTTAGAATTGATGTATAATGCATTCGGTGTGCAAATTCTACATGGAAAACTGATTGTTTTCCATGTTAATGTATTGATTGTGTTACCATTTTGCAAATCTTGATTATTCAAAACTGATATGAGAAAAGCTAAGAACTGTACTAAGTTCTTAAGCTAAGAACTAAGTACTGATTTAGACCAAGTGACCACAGCTTATTTTCAAAGTTCGGAGAGGTCATGCCAGATTTAACTTCTGATGGTCTTAGAGTATCTAGTTCTGTCTGTAGGCTCTCTGATTACAAATGTATGAATTTTGGTTATTATTCTTTTGGTTATTAGCACTGTTGCTCATCACGTACTCTGCTTATCCATACCTGCTCTCCTCCCAGTCTCGAGACTTCTTTGTTTCATTTGGTTTGATGCAGCGGATGTAATGGGGTGTACACTTCATCAGGGTGCCAACAAGGTCATTTGCTTGTTTCTATAAAATGAAGGGAAAACAATAGGATCTGAGCTGAACAGGGTAAATTCTATGAGAGAATTCTAAAAAGTATCAACCATCTGCTGACGATTCAGTTGACTGCATCCAGTTGACTTTGGTCTTTCTTCAGAACAACCAGAGTGTCCTGGGATAATACGCATCTTGTGAAATATCAGCAAATAGAAGGCACCATTATCTCCAGCTGTGTAATACACTTAAACGATTATATGTGACAAGGAATGCCTCAGGTGAACTTGACTGTCCAAGTGAAACATGAGGAAAAAGGCTGATAAAATATCAATTTTCAAAGTCTGTAGGTGTGTAAACTAGGCATATATTTTACACCAGACTCCACAATGCTGCTCGCCTTCTAAGGCTGCCTTATTCAAGGTACATTATAGTCAGTAGAAAGACTTATGTTGCCTTCAGTGGGCATTGGACCAGGCCTCGATGCACTTCTGCACTATAAAAAGACCAGTTATATCTGTAGTTAATTGTAGGACATGGAGTGGCTGAGTGAAGGAGCTCATTCATTATGCACGTGCAAGTACTATTATCACTGCCATCAACTGCTTTTTGGAAAATTCACTGCTGCAGAATGCAGCTCAACAAAACATTTAATGAACAGTGATGCTGGGCAAAACAGGATCATAACAGCTGAAGCAATGAGTTCTTTTGCAGGGAAGGCACCCCTGTTGTCTCTCTTTTAAAACGTCTGGACAGTAAAAACCAGTAAAGACAACTTTTTCTTATTTAGGTATCCCTAACACAAAAACCCTCACTCATACGCACATATTAAAACCCCAAAACTAGACATACTTTGATTTTACTGCCCGCAGTGGTAGGACGGCCCTTCTTGTCCACTTGAAGATTTTCTGGAAACAGAGCCTTTATAAAAGGCCTAGGAAAGAATTAATAAAATACTGTTGGCATAGGCAAATCAATGCAGGAATGTCAAGGAATATGCTGTAAAAGTTGTCAGTTGACAGAACATAAATAGCTATTTCTATTAATCTGGAATTATATCAAATCTATTTTAAGACTAGTGTTTTCCATGAGCTTCATTCCTTATAGAGATCTCTTGCTATTTTAGTGTGCCTTGGAAGACAGGATACCAGACTTCTAGACTTGAAGAAATATGCACTTCTTAAAATAAGCATCAATTAACTAAAACACATCATTAAAAAATGTTACTTTATACGTTAAAACACAGTGCCTGTTCTGAGAGAATACCGAATCACTGGTGGCCTTGCTTGAAGCCAAAACAAATGGCTGTCATTACACATTTGATTCTGATACTGCAGTATCAGGTCAATACAATGCAAGTGATACTGTTCTACTGCAGTGGTGTTTTATTTCCACTTTGATACAAATGAGTTCACAAGTTGCAAAGTAGAAAAGTCAGGCCCTCTGCATCCGTCTGAACTAACATGTTATTCCTAGCTTTAAGCAAGTTTTGCTTACGTACAAATCACTGCTCTGCATGAGTTCAATCAAGTCCATGAAAAGAACATCCCGATTTCTCTCGCAGAATCCATCCATATCATAAGATACCTGGGCCAAGGTGGAAATCGATTGTTTGTGGTAAGTTGAGAACCCAATAGTTAAAGAAAATTTAAATTCTGTCTTCATCAGTAGCTGTTCTGAACTTTTTGGTTAGTCTGGTATAACTTAAAAGATACTACAACGATGACTAACTCCTTGCATGTATTATTAGTTAACTCCTTCACAACAAAGGAATTTCATAATTATATTTAAATTCAGAGAAATAGACTGTTATGGAGCTAGTGAACAGAATACAACACAAGTGAATTTAATACTGAAGTTTACTGAAGAACTATTTTTGCATAATAAGGGTTTACCATTATTAACTGTAACTGCAAAAAGTCATCAATAGTCTTGAGAAATATACCCAAAGAAGATAGAAATGTACATTATATTCCCAGTTTTATTGGATATCATCACCTAAGAATAATTTTTGTATCTGAATTCTTTACATTTACTGATACTATAACAAACAATTAAGATAATTAATGGAAGACTAGCAGCATTTCTTTATTGCATTTAATTTTAAGTTCTGGTTAGTATGTTTGATATCGGCAAGGCCCAGACTCATCTCTCCTAAGCAAGGAACATATAGGGTATATGTTCCTAAGGAACACATAGGGCATATATGTTCTAAGTTCCCTACATTGTGAAAGGAGGGCACTGTCTCCTGAGATAATCTGGCTCTTTAAAATTTCAACAGCCCGCTACAGGGCTTCCCCCTTTCTTTCATTACTGTTCTTTTTCCTTATATATAAGTTACATAGAATTCAGTCACTATTTTCCACATTACCTTTCCGGCATAATGATGAATGATAAATCCCTGGTTCCAGCTGTTGAAATGCTCATGAGTCCCAATCTGCATCTGGAGCTTTTGAAGCAGTGTTTGGTCAGCTCCTTCTCCCACTGCATGCATTGTGGCACACACATCATCTAAAATGCTCATAATCCCTGGGGGATTCTAATGCATTGGAGAAGAATAACAAAAACAACAAAAGAAGTGAGGGGGGAAAAAAATTATGATGCCAGTTTTTTTCTCCCTAAACAGAAAATTACATTTGCTACAAAAACACTAGAGCAAAGTCACAGCAGAAGGAATTCACCCCCGATCTGTACTGCTCACAGCAGAGATGAATTTGTACGCAAGCATGCAAGGAGTTTAAGAAGAGATGCCACTTCAGGTAATGATAGTGACAGTGGGAAATGATGGGGAAAAAAATGATTGCTTTTAAAAATCACAACAAAAACCCCCAAATTCCCACCATTTTTAATCCCTTTACAAAGCAGTAGTCTTTTGCATTACACCAAAAAGTAAACCTGTATCTGAGGTATTTAAACTCACGTGCTGTTGTTCGCCAAACTTAGAGCTAAATATCTAAGATTATGACAGAAATCCTCTCTCCTTCCTAGTAATCCTGATACAGGTAAGTGATGAGCAAAATCTGATGTGCATTTAAGCACAAGTCACTGTAGTATTAGCATGATTGTTAAAATTATCAACCTTACATGAGGACAAAGAACTATCTGAAAAAAAATCTACTTCTGTCCTAAAGGACAGCTTGACATTTTTTATCACCCCAAATCAGAATGTAAAGACTTTAAACTACAGAACATTCTGTGGAGCAAAGACACTAAAGTTATTTTATCTACAAGACTCCCTCATACTTCCCCTTTGCTTGTTTCTGCTTAATTTGTGACAGTACCTCAGAGGAAGCTGGTGTTGTAGCTTCCCCAAATTGAAATACCTCTTCCAGGGACACAGAAGGCCTTATCTGATGTACAGAAGAATGTCATGAAGTTCATGATAAATTTAAGTGGATAAAATGTTAATTTTCATCATTGTATTTCTCAGTCGCACATCAATCATGCTATCTTATGATTCTCTTTATGGTTGATAAGTTACATAACATACATCTTAAAGCTCTTATAAGACACCTTATGTAAGATTTATATATAGGCCTAGTATGACTCAGTAACTGAACAACAGTATTTGCATTTTCCCTAGGAATGTTCTTAACAGCAAAGCAGTTGCCCAAATAATTTAAAGAAAAATCCTGGTTTTTCCAACTCTTTGTTCTAAATACTTACCACTTTGTTCTCTATAAGGTCACACACTATTTTGTTGTTAAAGTAATCTATCGGTGTCCATCTAATTCCTTCTTGCACATATTCTTCCTGTTAAATAAAAGGACAGATGCAAATAATCTTTTGCACCGTGGATGTAGCACCAGATTTACGGTGCATTACATATACACAAACTCTGTACTGCTCATGTTCGGAAAGCTTTACCAAATGTATGACAGGGGAGGCATGAGAAATGGCCCTAACAATAGTTAAATCCAGCCCCTAAGAGATTAATCAGGATCCTCTCCGTTCTCCCCACGCATTCTTTTGTCATTCACAGCTCTTGAGTAGTTACTGAGAAGTTGCATTTACTCATCAGTTACTCATCAGTGCATTTATTGTCAAAGCACTTTGCAAATAGTAACAAAATGAATTTTACAGTATCCTGGCAGTGCACCTAAGCATCCACATCATAATCTATTTTAGAAATTGTGACAGGCATACAAAGGATCAGGGCCCCAAAATAACACACTTAGAAATCCACATAAAATGGGGTCACAATCTACTTTTATTTCTCTACATAATTACTGTAACCTTAAAGACAGCTAGAGACTGACTGGGGGGAAAAAATCATACTAAAATTTGATTAAATAATTGACCCGCTCAGTTGCATCCATATGAGTTCAGTAGACACTTAGTAAGTCGTTTGTGTGCTCAACTGCAATGATTAGTTCCTTTTATACAAAGGCAATTGTGTATGTGTGTTCTTGAAAACATTGTCCTAAAGTTGGTGCCAGGCCTGAGCTCATACTGGGCACAATGCTTCTGTCTCAGCTGCGTTCTGTCTGCCCTCCCATGCAGAAGCTCACACTCATGGAAAGTGAGATTTTGCAGTAAGACTGAGCAGAGAACTGCAAATGCTTTCACAAATATTTCTGCATTTGTCTCAGCAATCTATTTAATTCATATACATATTAAAAACAAAAATACAAACCACCAAAGAGTGTGGAGGAAATTATTAAAGTATTGTCATTTAACTGTGTCATGTCCACTGAAAGCACAGGCATGGAACCAAGCCGCAGTTTCCATTTCTGTCGGTGAGTCAGAATATGCAGCAAGTCTGGGCAGAGTCTCATGACTGTTAGTACGTCATACGATGGATTCGCTGCTGTACCACGGTACTGGAGAGTAAGCGTCTGTAGCTGATGTGGTTTACAGTTTTAGGGTTAGCCAAGAACAAAGGTGGTTTTTTTCTTTGTCTTGCTTAACAAGGCACATTTTATTGTTATTAGATGATAAAACCTATTTTTTCCACCAATTGATAAAGCAATAGCTCATTTATGAATTCAAAAATAGTAAATGTCTGGTTACCTGTTCTGCCTTCAGTGTCAGTTCAATAAAAATCTGCTGTAGTTTTTCATTAACAAAGTTGATGCAGAACTGCTCAAAACCATTTTTCTATAGAAAAGGAAACAATTTAAAAATCAGTCCTGTGCTTCATATACAGTAATTCTTAGCTCTTATGCTGGCAATGAGCTTTAAAGAAACATTGTCAGTGCTGGATGGGTTGCTGACTTTATAGACATTCTCCGTAATTTCACATCTTTCTTTTATCATCAAGGACCTAGTTTCTTTGAAGTTTCTTCAATACTTTATATTTATGGAGTGAGACATTACCAATGTGAACTCAATGTCCAGGAAGCTGAGTTTTGGGTTTTTTTCTTTTTTTTCTGGCCACAGTATTTGGGTTTTTTTTGTTTTGGATTTTTGCCCCTCCAAATAACAAAAAATTTTCCCAGGGTCTGATCAGCTCAAAGCTTGATAATTGCATTGCCTTACCTGGAATATTTCAAAGCCATAAATATCAAGGACACCAATATTATATTCTTCATGGTCCTTCTCCATAGCCTTATTAATAGACTAATAAAAGAGAAACAAAATGTAAAATAAAGTGTACTTTATATATTTAAAATATTCATATTCTTAAATCTTTATGTTAAAATATTGGGTTTCTCACAAAACATTTTTTAATGGAATACAAACATCTTTAATAAGGTATTTTACTTTCACCTTTTAATAAAGTGTTATTAAGAGCTACGAAACGAACAGTATACTATCCTGTTTTCCAGGCTAGTGAGCCTTCGGATTTACTGTTTGTAAAAAAATCTTTCTCGTTTGGTGTAATTGGCTCAGTTTAAGAGAAGAAGCCAAGAAAACAAGAACAGATTTAAGTTTGATATTTGATGGATTTTGCAGATAGGACCATGAATCTTTCCACTTATTTCTGTATTCCTCTGCTTTGCAGTGTCAGTGCTGGTACAGGCATGTAGTGGGAATTACAGAGCTCTCATGATGAGGGTGACTTCTGAGACACTAGCAGCGCTACCACGGAGGAGACTTCTTCTTCATCTAGCCAGCACCTGTGGCCAAAGGTAAGGTTTCTACCCTACCAATCCAGCCCATGGGCTCATTCCAAACAAGACATACCATAGCCTGGAGAACAAAATTTGACCGTTTGCTGAAATGCCACAACATCGGGATGCTGAAGAAGTTTTTTGCAGAAGAGTGGGGTAAGAGCAGGAGACCATAACCCACTGATTCTGCTCATCTGAAAATGCTCAGCTATGTAGGAGAACATATAGCTGGGAGAAGTACAGATGCTGACAGGAAGGAGATGTCAGAATATCATACGGGACAGTGGCAGGAGAGTGCACAAATACAGCAGTGAAAGCACAGCTCATTTTCTTCAAAGAAAGCGTAGCGTTTGTCATATAGTCAGTGCCTCCTGTTCGCTATCTGTGGTCATACTCCCACTGCACTGCTCAGTGCTGCTGCTAAGGTTTAGGCAAAGAACATACTGGGGGAAAGAAATAACAGACAAGAAAAGCACTGCAGGGAATGTTCCTAGTGTACTCGTACTTGTTTTGATACTTCCGTTGATTCAAGAAAATCCAACTTACATCCACCAAGTAATCAAACATACGAGAATGAAGGGCCTTGGCCAGTGCATCCCTGGTGTAGCAGGCTTGCTCCACATTTAGCGTTACATTAATGGACTCAGATTTGCCTCCCCACTTGCTGTCCATCTGTCTGCTGGTCAGTTTTTCCTTTAGGCGGTCCTGGTTAATTCCCAGGAGAAAAGCAGGAAAAGCCAAAACTGCAAGAAAGATTGGAGTTGCAGGATTATCACTTACAGACTAAACCAATACAGAATAAGGGGGGGAAAAAGCTGTATCTCATACCAAGCAGCACTAATAACCCTCATGGGGCATGAAGCTTAAAAAGAAAAAGAGGACAGATTTAGGTTGTTAAAATTTCCCTAAGCTCCCCAAGGACATTATCAAATCTTTACTTAAAGCAATTTCAATTAAGATAAACCACCTTGAAGTAAAATAGCTATTTCGGTACCTTCAGTCCTTCAAACATGTAAGATGGTTTAGGTCATAGTTTTTAACTTTGTGGTTCAAACAAATCACTCTTGGAGGAGATGGAAACGAAACAGAGCTCACACATTAAATAAAATTGACATGATTGAAAATTCTTTGTAAAAACATGGAATGTTCAAAATGTAATACAGAATACGCTATCTGATTCCTAATATTCTTTCCCTTTCTTAGAAGAAGATAGGGATATTGCAAAAAGTTTTCAATTGCCTTGCCGTTTATTTGGGTTTTTAATCTCCTGCTCCGGAAGTACTTTGCAACTTCTGGTTTCCCTTGTTTAAAAGTGAAGCAGGGAAGTACATCTGGGCAATAAGCAGCCACAAGTCTGGTATTCTTTGCACTCCTAGCATGTGGTGCAGATGTTAGCTGCAGGCATCACACACCTTAAGGAATGGAAAAAAAGAAACAGCTTGAAAGCATATGGGAAATGCTCCCAAGGGCAGCTCCTGGAGTTGGTACTGCACCTCCACTAAACCACACAGTCCTCTAACAGTGTCTCCTCCATGTTCCACTGCTTTCAGATCTACTTTACTGGTGTGAAGGGGATGTAAAACAATCACTAGAGCAGCAGCCACTTGTACTTTACAAATCTGTAACATCACAGCATGGTTTTGCTAAACCCTTCAATACGTTAATCCAAAATTATTTTTAAAACTGCAAATAACTGCCAGCCTTCTGAAATCTGATTTATTACTGTCAGCAAGCTAATTAAACCGACCCTAGGGTACTAGGAACCACACAACTAACCAAAGTTGAGTCACTGGGAACTCAGGTTGAAGAGCACATGGAAAGGTCAAACATCAGATGCTTTAAAATGGAAAAGGATGTAGGTAATTTTAGACCAAATATGCTCACATATACTGTAAAGATGCCAGAGTAAGTATTTAGCCAATACTACTGTAAGAATTTATGAAGATGGTATAATATTAAGAACCACTATGCATACCTTGGAAACCCTTCCTTCACAGTGCTAACAATGTCCTGTAAAGGAAGAATCGCTGGCCATGACTTGATATAACTCCACATTCTTAAGATACCTGATTATTCTCCCTAGTTAGCGACAATACAATTACTGTCTAGAAATTACTATAAAGCAGGATATGCGTATAATTGAAAAAATGATCCTCAAAGAGTAATCAGTAGCATTCTGTGGAATAGTTTGAAACACAATCGGTAAAGAAAAGCTGAAAAAAAACTAGACTCACTTCATAAGTTTTCAGAAAGCGTAAAACAAATCTTTCAGTACAATGCAAATATAAAGAGGGATGGTTTAAATTGTTTCCTGCATCCAGGAGGGAACAAGTAGTATTTGGCATGATTTGCAACACGGAAGACTTAGAATAAATACTTTTTTTTTTAAATCGAGCACTGTAACAGATAGATAGCAATCACTGGCAGTTTTAAAGAAGTAGTTGTCCAAGTGTCTGTCAAGAATGGTCTGTATAGATTTGATTCTGACTCATAGTAAGAGGCTAGAGTTTCTGGTGTCTTGGAGAATGGCCTTTGCATATTTTTCTGCAGTTGGCTATGTAATAACAAGAACACTATTGACCAAATTAGTAATACTTTTTATTACTTCAGACTTACTCAAATCATGACTTATCAGTAGTCTTTCATTGTGTTTTATCTTTTGTGGTTATCCAGGCAATAAATGCTTTACTATTTAGTTGGCTAGGACAAACAGTAAACTGGGGGGAGGATTAATGGAAAGAGACATGAACCCAGTGTTCAACTTCATAATGCAGAAATTGTACTAGACATTTGCTATTTCTTCTCTGGCTTCATTAAAATGCAGTATGTTTATCAGGAAGTTTTCTATTCGTTCTATGTGCTAATTTTTTCAACATATTATTCATACACAACTTCTGTATTTATATCCTAGTGACCAAGAGAAATATGGTGTACATGGCCCATCACAGAAATCCATTCACATTTACCAACTTATTTTCAACTCGTGTCTTCTCAGTTTGTTGCTTTTTGATGCAACATGCTCTGTATCTATCTCATCTGGCTATTAAATGTCTTGATTTCATTGTAAGATTTAATACTGTGATTTAAATGGAAGCACAGTAGCTCATTTGGAATCATAAGGCATACAGAAAATCCTATACTTTTCTTTGGACGTATAAAATGCCACAGAATATTCTTCTTTGGTTTAACCTACTATTCTCTCTAATTAAGGAATTAAGGTTAAATATTACTAATTTTTATTTCCCAGTTTCTTAAAACAAAGAGCAGGAGAGTACTAATACAGTTGACCGGGAAATTGAGTGCACAAGATACTCTATTCATATTTAACTTACCTAAAATGAAACAAATGCAGTTTTCCTAAACATAAGGACCATTCTGAAATAACAGTGAAGAGAACACATAGATACGTCTACGCTACTACATATTTTGTGCTTATCTACTCTGTCCTTAAACTACCAAGGTAGTATAAAATCAACATTATATGCAAGGTATAAATTGTGACAAAAATCTTTAAAACTCAAGATCCTTTAATCTTTCAAAGTCTTGCTGATGATGTTGGGGCTGTTCAGCCTTGAGAAAAGAAGGCTCCAGGGAAACCTTATTGCGACCTTTCAGTACTTAAAGGGGGCCTATAACAAAGATGGCCACAATCTTTTTAGCAGGACCTGTTGTGACAGGAGAAGGGGGTGATGGTTTTAAAGTAAAAGAGGGGAGATTTAGAATAGATACAAGGAAGAATTTTTTTTTTTTTACAGTGAGGATGGTGAAACACTGGACAGGTTGCCCAGAGAGGTGGCAAATGCCCCATCCCTGGAAACATCCAAGGGTCTCTGAGCAACCTGCTGTAGTTGAAGATGTCCTTGCTCATTGCAGGGGGGTTGGACCAGATGACCTTTAAAGGTCCCTTCCAACCCAAACCAGCCTATGATTCTACGTGGGCCTAGCCGATATAAAACAGCAGCAAGAGGTGAGGGATGCAAGTACAGTGAGTGCATTGTGGATAAGGAAATTGTTACACAGTAGATGTACCTAATAGTAAGGCACAGGCTGAGAAATTTGACACAGGGAGCTTAACCATAGTTAAGCATTTCAATTACATTCTGAATTTCTGTTTTCAAGCACCTCTTCTGGATGCATGTGCACAGATAAGACAGGTATGCCTGAGCACTGACTGTGTACCTGAGACTGGGGATACTCCACAAGTTGGCAGCTGCTTTCACATGGCAGCAAGGTCAGACAAACCTCATGAGAAACAAGTGTTTTTATGAATGTGTGCTGATGCACTGGAAGGAGCAGAGTTTGAGTTTGTTTGAAAGCATTTCTCACAATTTCTATTATTTCATACTCAAGGGCAGGAAAAGGATTTCTTAAATTCATAACGCAAAACTGCGCTCCTGTTAAGTCACTGGCATTGTACAAGACAAAACAGAGGCCTCAGTACCACTGGTGTTGGAAAAGAATCTGTATTAGCAGCCTTGCACTGTGAGAAACAACGCACCGTGTTTGGAAGCGCCGCTCAAGACTGCAGTTTGCTTTATGCCATCTGGGTTTCAGGTCAGTGCTACTTCTAGAACAGTTTCCAGAGGTACTTACACTCCTCACTCTCCACTCCTGCATAGTTGCCAACTTCTTTGAAGCTGATGTTTCCCAAATGCAGTATTCCTGCCACTATCTGCAGCACCAATGCCTGTTCCTCTGCAAAGATTCCAATCACACTCATTGCATGCTGGGAAGAAAAAGAAAAAAAAAAAGTTGAATCAGTCAAGCTGCTCAATTACTCTTATCATAGAAGTTCTTTTAAAATTTTGATGTTAAAAATTTGAGTTTTCAAAACAGTCACAATACCTAAGGCAACCAAATTTCATTACAGCCTGCACTGAAGGTTCAAAAGGTACTAGATGCCCCACTTCTGCATTTCTGTATTTTTTTACTTGAATACAGAAGCATCTACACCATTTAGAAGATGTGTTAGGAAATTAAAGTTACTAAAAAACAAGTACCTGCTCTTAAGTGTCACACTAAAAATAAATAGTTTAATTGCAAAATGGGAAACAATGAACTTAAAGAGTCAATGATTGTATTTGTTCTACACAGTTTATGCACTGAGACCAAGAACAGTGAAGCTGTAGTGAATGACTCTAAAAAGCAGCACAGTCTCCTCTGGCTTAAGCTGTGAACTTCAGCCACTTACTAGAAAATAACCCACAACAACACTGGGTTTTAAGTCTAGACTACATAACCTATAGAATCTCTTCTCAGCTGATTGCTTTACTAAAATACCAAATTAGCTAAAACACAACAGTAACAATTACTTATTTTTTCAGGCCTTCAAATGTGCTAAAAATGTAAATAAGAAGATGTGTTAATATGCTTATTTTAAGTAGCAAATTTCTACTAACAGGAGAGAGCAAGTTGGTATGACTTACATAAAGGTCATACAATGAACTGGCAACAGCACTCAATAAAGATCCCTGATCTACATGTGCTGTGTCCCTTTCTCCAGCCTTTCAGTTGCACTGTTTAAAACAGGTATGGAATATCAGTCATCACTAAGAATTCAGCTAAAACAGGACACTCTTTTTATATTTTCTTCTAATGGAAGTTCCTCACTGTCTTTGCACTTCTGTATTTTTCATACTGCAGATTATCTACACTCAAACTTCATTAAATTTGCACCCTTCTGAAAAAGAACAAACAGAAAACAAAATGCCTTTCCATGAAAAGTATCTTCTCCAGACAGTTAGGCTGCAACATAGGACCCTCTTCAGGGTAAGATATAGTTTTAAGTTATTAAAACTATATAATGTTATAATAGTTAATAATAATGTTAAGCTATATCTACATTAATTTCTCATTCTTGCATTAATACATCAATGTCTTTGCTGCACATAGACAGTGAAATGAACATCCCTCCACCACTACGCAAATCATTAAAAACTCACCAGTGTTTCCTGGAAATCCGATTTGTCATTGATGTCATCGACTTTGTAAGACCCAGAGAGACTCAGATAGTAATAGTAGTCCATACTGGTAATGCCAAGACTGCTTTTCTGTTCCAGGGAGGCCCCTTCAATTAGCTGCAGGATAAAAATCCCCAAATTAGGTGCCATACAGTGATCTTCAGCAGAGATGTGGCAGGTTGGAAACAGGTGACTGAGCCTGAAATTACTGGGAGAGATATGGCTGGTGCTGTGCCAGGTATGTATCCTTCCTATGTTTTATAACTGTTTAACCCAAAGGACCAGATTCTCATTCCCATTCCCATGAATGGCTTAGTTCTAACTTCCTCGTCTAATAAAAAGCAAAACCTGTGACTGACTTGAATGCCTTCCATTATCTTTACCTCATACGACGAAGGGGGTTCTCCAGTCTGCAGTGGATTACCTAAATCCTCAGGAGCAATGTGTTTTCCATGCCTACTGAAAGGTAGGCAGACTTGGAAAACATACTAAGCAAGCATTACTTGTGTCTCTAACTGTGGGGCCAAGTATCCTTTATCCAAGCTTCCCAGTGATGTCCAGATTACCTTCTGGAGTACGCATTCCGTTATCTCACTGTCTTAGGAACAACTTTTCAAGTAACAGGAAAATGTGGTCCTGGTTATTTTAAAATAACTTGGAAAGGACCTATACACTTCTGACCTGGTAAAAAATGTGAAAACTCCTCTCTCCAGGATTCCTCATTACAACTCGAGATTTTTCCAGTAGGAAGTTGGAGATTTTCCCTCCATCTGGTTCTCCACCTGGGCTGAACTGGATTTCAAAGTATTTCCCCTGCAATAAATAACGAAAGATGTTAAGTGATTAGTAAATACAAACTGGGAATCATGCACTTGTGTGGTATCTCAAGGAAGGTTACTAGGATATTTCATCTTCATGGTTGCAGTGACACAGCTGCCTCAAGGTTTAGCCTAAGATTAGATCCCTGAACTATCGCCTATCTTTCTTTCTGCATTTACACAGCACTAGACCCGGGATAATACGTCATGGGTTAATGCAAATGCGGAGAGGAGGTCAGTGGCTTCTCTTCACTGCTGAGACTCTTGCTCCATTTAAAGGAAACCACCAGGCCCACCTATATGGGAAGCAGATTTAACAGACTTATGACCAACAGCAAACATCACGCTCTGCTTGGAAGCAAGGTAAAGCAATTACCTTTTTCTTTCACGGAGACATTAATTGCATCAACACGCATGTTGGCTGAGGAGCAAATCTCAAATTTGTAATGCCTGTGTGTAACTTTTAAAGAGAGATGCCACAATATGTTATCTAGTGAGCAGTCATTTCACAATACTATCTTATAATGACAGAGGGAAAGTAATTCCTGCCTGATCTTTGTACATACTAGTAAAGGCATTTCCCAGCAAATGACTGTAAGGATGGTTTAATCTATTTTTAAAAAGCCATCACATTTTTTAAATTATTTATTTTTAAACATATATTACTACATATATTTTACTGATCTGGGAAACTGGCCGATTTGCTGCTGATACGTTATTTGTTTGCAGACTGAACATTTTATAAATAGATTGTGACCAGTACATCTTGTAAGAGAAACAAACGTACAACCTATGCAGAATGAAAGAGAGGTCTGGCAACATACACTTTGTTTTAAAACTCATTTTATATTTTTCTTTAGTTTTACCTCATTTGTAGTCAGTTTATATTATACTCCTGAATACTGTCTCTGTAACTGAACAGAAGTTAGAAAAATAAAGTAATCTTTGCGGTAGAGGGACTTACAAATCTGCTGGAGTTGTTGTTCCGTACAGTTTTTGCATTCCCAAAGGCCTCCAGTAAAGGGTTGGACTGTAGAATGATATCTTTAACATGCTAAAATTTTAGGAAACAAAGGAGACGGACCATCAGAAAGAGACGTTTTTAAAATTCTTACAGATTTTGTCAAAAAACCTGACATCTAAATTACGTATTTAAAAAGCTAGAAAATCTGTTAAGGAATAGAATCTTACCATCTTTTTTTTCAGAGCTTCTAGTTCCTATTTTTTGATGAAAATCCTACAAAATTGAACAAAATGCCTGAGGCTAAAACTGGTCCTTCTGGTCACTGTTCTGCCAAGCAATACAGCCAATAAATTGATCTGTTTTCTTTAGCATCTTGATTCTAAACAATATCCTTCTTACACATGAGCATTTAAATGGTTTGGAGACTCACAACCAATGAAATCAGGAGCAGCATGAAATTTCAGTCTCTGCAAGTGCTTCAGCAACCTGCTTCGGGATCAATGATGCTGCTACCTAGCTGTCTTAGAAAGCAAGAGAGTGCGTTACTATTGTCTCTCTCTGATCCTAGGAGTTGGGAGTATGGACAAGACATTAGCTTTGGAACAAACCCAGTGCATGCTAGGTTGTAAAGAGAAGACTGAGTTTTATTTCAAAAGAAATCCTCAAGGCAATTTACAAACTTCATCAACTGTTACTCTGTAATCACTAAGAATATTGTTTAGATTTTGTACAAAAGCTGGAATCTTTTAAATAAAACAAAGTCTTTACTTATAAGGTATTTTTATATTTATTCCAAAAATAACACAACGTATACTTTCTCTGGATCATTCTCTTGGTTACTGAATCATTCTCTGCAATGTTTCCAGTATCGCTGTTTTGCAAAACTAAGCAGAAAGAACATACTCAACATCAGAGACTGCAATAAAGCAAAAATTAACAGTAAGCGCTCCAAAAGAGCAGACTGGCAAAAGCAGCTACTACCTATCTACCCACCAGTGCCTGTCAGTAGTGAATGACACTGTACCATCAAGGGAGTTTTTACAGCTGATTTACTCAATTAGCTTTAGTTAATAGGTTTCAATAGATAGAACAGACATTAATAGTATAGTTATTAACAAAAGCAACTATTTGTTGTTTCAGCTAGCTTTCAGATACTCCTATTTTGACTAGATAACTTCACAAAACAAGATGATGTTCCTGCTGCCGGCTCTGGGACATACACATACAAATCAGAGACTTAACAGAAGTAATAAAAACCCAAACAGCCAGTTGGTTTTCAACAGAATGCCACCACAGGAGGCAAAAAGGAGATTGGTTGTTGTTCTTAATCTGGTTGAGAGTAGTAATTAAAGTACCTTTTACCTCTTAACTTACTTAAAAAAAAAATTTATAGACAGAATTCAGCATGAGATCTACAAAACCGATAGCAGAGATGATTCTGGCTCTGTGGGTTTCCCTCATATGGCTCCCACCACACAGGCAGCCCAGCAGTCTGCAAGCAAGCAGTTCACTGTCCTCTTCAGTTGTCTCTCTGCTGCTGGGGGCTCGTACGTGTTTTCAGCTGCTCACCCACAAGCTTCTTCAATAGAGTGCCTCTTGGCTGCCAGTGTCTGCCAAGACACACCTCTGTCATTCTACCTCTGAAGTAAATCTTTAGACCATGCTTATGCTTCAGTATTACTCTATATCAACTTACCTGTACTTTAGGGCCACCTCCCGAAATTTTGGAGATATAACTCATGATATATTTAGCAGCTACAGTCTTTCCAGCACCACTTTCCCCACTACAAGAAAAGGAACGCAAAAATGTACCTGTTAGTTTTTAAATAATTAGAAGGGAGTAATTTGAGGTTCATCTTGTTCAACTGAGACTAGGCACCTAACAATGAATAATAATAACTATACACCAGTTTACACCGACTAAGCTGGGAATATAGAGACTGTGATACAGTACTGTAGCACGGTACTTCAAAGTCAGAAAACTACATAAATTGAGAAATCAATATACTTAAAGCAAGATACTCAAAAGAGAATGTGTGTTAAGAACTCAATTCCCATCTAAATTTAGTGAGATTTCAGATCATAACACAAACACTCATTTGAAAATGCAAGCTTTGAATGCCATGCCAGATACCTACTTCATTTCAGGAGTCGTTTTGTTTTAGGTGTTCCTGAATGAAATAATGAGACATTATTAATCACATCCTGAATGACGGAAGAACTACCTTCCTGTTCCTATGCCTCTTGACACAGGGTACAAGAAGTCTTAATATTCCATACTAGCTTTCACAATTCCTTCCTTCCTTTATAATATTTCACTTCAATGGTGAATAAATAATGTTTACAACATCAGTAGATTTGCCTTCTTGCGATTAGTAAGCTTCTCAAGAAGAAAAGAAGATTGGCATGACAGACAATCCAACCTCATGCTTTATTTCATACCTTAAAGCTAACAGAATTCCTCCAGACTTACATAAATCTTGATGCTTAGTCAGCTTTGACCTTAATGAATTTACCCAGGCCTGAACAACTATACTAATTAAAAACAACAACACATGGATGTTGCTTCAAAAAGATATCTGAAATATTTTTTTTCTTGTGTGAAAATCTGTACTGTCTTTAATCTCCTGAATGATTTCAGTGAATGTTGTTGACTCTTCTATCCTGCACCTACTTCTTCCTGGATATGGATCAAATGCACATCTTTTCCCGCACAAATTTTAGCTATGTTTGCCAGAGAAACATCAGCAGGTCCTGCACAGGAAAAGAACTTGCTGAGAATGTCAAGTCAGAGCTCCTTCTCAGCATGACTAATGGAGACATTTCCAAAGGTTCATCTCTGAAAAAGCTTCCCAAACTGCCAAGCTGAAAATACCATTTTACAACTTTAAAGCTTCCAAACAGTACAGAAACACTGAAAGGCTTTTGCTGTGGTTTTTTTTTTTTCCCAGAAACATTTTCCTGCTTTTGTCTTCTCCTGACTGCAGTTTTACAGATCAAACAGAACACTTGAAAATGTGAAAAAGTACTTCTTGATCATCTCATCTGTGAAGCGCAGATCATGGTTTTTACTGTTCCAAGTTATCTTTTCCTAAGCATCAAGAAGAAAGCCTGTATTATTGCTATCCACTACATTCACAGGGACAGAGTTTGCTGGGTGTATTTAAAAGTTCAAATCAGCAATATTTCTATAATTGAAATACCATTTCTTCAGAATTTGCTTGCAGTAAATTTGCTCATCCTGTTGTAAAACAGGACAGACAAACAAATCCAAACCGAATCATACTCTCTGGTCCATGCATGCAGTTTTCAACTGAATACAGAGGAGGATCCGGGGCCAAACACTGAATGAATCTGATCAGCTATTCTTTATCATACAGTAAAAGAATACCACATTTCTGTAAGATTTTCTTTGATGCATAAATTATCCTTCTCCTCTTTGTTCAGATTAAGTGTGGCTTACATTTCCCATTCCGTAGTGTCTGCCACAGAAACTGACCTGGAGGAACATAGTTCCATTTTACTGTTAGTCTCTGTTTCGATACAAATGGTCCTTTATATTAAATTCTTTTGGCTGAAAGACTGTCTTGCAGAGTTTGCCTTAGACTTATGCATACATACACTTTTTTCCAGTTTTATATTGTTATTGATCAGAGACCAGTACATCGCTCCAATTAAACTGGAATAAAATAGGATGATGCATTATTTATGAACTAAAGTAACTTTATCTGATGGGATGGTGTCCTTCCCCCAGTAAAGCTCAGGTAGTTAACTGTAACAGGAAAATTGTGGCATTCCCACAAAATGATTCTCATACAGAAGCTTCTTCACATGTATCTTCCTGCTAAGCTGCTATACAAACTATTTTAAGAACATGTAAGAATAATTTTCTACTTTGGTAGTTTCAAATATGTTAGAAGTACAGAGGTTTCTAAAGGTTGAAAACATTATTGTAATGGCTTCAGGTAAGTGGACTGTGGTATTGAAAATTTTCTTGAAGACTTTTCTTCCTAAAAAAAAAATTGCATGGTCTCAATCACTAACAAAAAAGCGAATGCCTTGAAAGACATTGTTTCTTCCAGCACTATTCGCTACTTCAGAAAAGCTACATTCTGTTCAGCAAAGCTAATTAACACTTGGCTGAAATCAGAATAAGACTAAAAATGCAAAGGGACTATTTTTTGCTCCCTCCTTCCTTCCCAGAGGAAATAGAATCAACGATTAAAGAAGCAATATCCGATACATAGCCTCATTCTTCTCTCTGCAATTAAATTTTCTGAGTGACATTTAATATAGTATCCTTAGCTGTAGAACAATACAGCTTATCTACATGACAATACAGAAATTTTAGTAACAAATACTTATAAAGAACTCTCGGATCTGCCAATGAAAAACACTGCATATGTAAAATACTCTTATGTGTTTGGATAAGCTTTTGAGGTTTTTTACATAGAAGATATACATTCTATAACTATGTTCAGAGAAACCTCAGTAGCATAGCTGCAGTGAACTATTTTTCCCTTCTGAATCAGAGCTTTTATCTAACTTTTCTTACTGCCTTAAACTTATGTTGCTACCGCTTCCTCATTAAACTTCAGCTGTATTTCCAGTTAGATTCTGTACAGGCATTTTAGAATGATCAGTCATTTCAGTCTTCTGAAAAGCTGAGACACAGAAGCTGACTGGCAATCTCATATTAAATTTTGAACTTAACAGAGTTAAGCAAGATACATGTTGTTCACTAAAAACAGCTGGGGTAGTAAATGATCTTTCCATTGACATACATTTGTAGTATTTAAGACATATTGTCTTTTCAGGCATGCAGTCATCATACATAGCTTTACTGTACTCAAACATTGCCACATGGATGTAAACTGTAAACTAAAATCTCAGACAAGAAGGACTGAAAAACTGCTTTAAAGCAACTGGAACATCTCCTGGCAGAGATCACAGGAAGAAAGTGAAAATAAAGTTCTCGACCTCAGAGAAAAGTAAATCCTTAAGAACAATCTAAAGAGACACATTTATTGCTACATAATAGAAAAATACTAACCATAACCTCCACTCTCTTAGTTAAAGGACAATGATAGTCCAGAAGGAATTAAAAGTCACGACAGACAATTCTTCATAATTGAAATCTTGATCGGACAGCTCCTTGTCGATAGTTTGGAAGGGCTGCCATTTCAAGCAAAGAAGAAATGCAAACAGTCTGCTGTAGCAGACTTCTATGAGCTTGGTTCAACAGAGGCTTAGATTAAATATCATACCTCAGTAAAACACAAACTTCATGAGAAATCAAACCCCAGCAAAACTGTATTACTCATAGGAGTAAACTCCCCTTGTAATTCTGCCCAGTGCACAGAAAGCGAGGGAGGAGGACTGCAGGTACTGCTCCCCCCTCCCACCTAAGCACACACTCTGCACCTGCGTTCCGCCCAGACAGAATCCAGCCCATGAGTAACCTCAGTGTTTACACTCTCGACAGCCGTTCGAGAAGAGCTCATAGCTCCTCAGCTGTAATTAGACATACGTACAAGTAATCCTCTTCACGCATCCGTAGATATGCTGCAATTACTCCACTAATGACACAGGCTTCCTTGGCCATGGAAAGGTTCTTTGCTAACAGTTTTTCTTTTTAAATTAGTATTATCACATAAAAAGAATTTTTATTTTTTGGTTGCTATCTATTCAGCCTCTCACAGAAGTCATATTTTCATTTGGATCTGCTTTCCTAGTTGATTGACTGACTTCTGAAGAGGATGAGCTTTTTCTGTCACTGTCTAAATGTATTAATTTGTGCACCAACTCCTTCCCCACCATCCTTGTGTCTCCATTCTGGAGACTCCATGTGCACCCTAAGCCAAACATAGCCTTTTTGATCTGTTATTAATAGAACTTACTCATTAATAAAATAATGACAGTTCCTTGTCCAATCATTTTTTTCTTTTACCCTGTTCTTGGGAAAGTCTCACAGGCCAGTGGTATCCAAACGCTTCTGGTCACAAACACCATCATTAAAAAAATGTCTGAGTGTACACAACCAATGTACGTACACAACTATCTATTTATAAATTCCACTCATCTAGTACGGAAGGCCTAATATTTTCTTCCCACATCCGAATGGATTTCACTGCACAGTCCCTGTGCAGTTCCAAGTACACTACACTGAACTTCTGAAGTTTTCTATGTAAGAAGTAAATTCAGAAGAGGTATGATGTGCCAACCAAAATATCCTGCAGTTCTCTGCACACTTTCTTTTATCACACCCTATCTATAAGCCCACAATGAGATGAGAACAAAGCATACCTCTGGACCCAAAGCTCACTTTGATTGTGACTTAAGTAATCCTTCTCATTTAAAAAGTTCAGCAATAATTCTACAGTGAAATCCCGCAGCCTAATATTTAAAATAGATTAATAGTGAAGACAAAGTTAATTTTCCAGCATCTCTCTCCTTTCGTCTCTGAACGCGAGCAAAATTCCCAAAGGAACAAAAGTACATTTCACTTTAACAGAGGAAAAAAGAAATAGTACTAAAACCAGAGTAAGGTAAATGCAGTCAATGTGACCATGTTCGATCTAACAGTATCTATGGCTGCTAAAGCTTTTAATCCATCTCTGTCATCTAGTCAATTCAAGCCACTGCAGCAGTTTGGGCACTGGGCTCCGTGAGAAAGATTTCTGTGGTTAAGCTATCATCAGGAAAACAAAAGGAAGGGTCAGAAAGCACTGAACTATCCTAGAAAAGCCCCAAATGTTCAACGGTCATGGGCAGAGAAGATTTTTACTGATAGAATAAAAAATAAATGTTTCTGCTTCTTGAAGTGAAAACACCAAAAGAAGATGATAAAACATATTTTTACAGATCTTTTTCTTACCTAATAATGACACATTGATTTTCTCTGTCAATAATCATATTTCTGTACATGCTGTCTGCAAGAGCATAAATATGTGGTGGGTTTTCATATTGTGCCTAGGAGGGGAAATAAGAGAATAATTTCTCAACACGGGATTAAACAACACTGAAAGAACAATATACGTTTTTATTTAAATGAAAAGGATTCTTTTCCTGGAAAAACAATTATGAATCCCACTTTATACTGAATTTTTCCCAGGAATTTTTTTGTTCGTTTAATAGAAACAACTCTCTGGGTTTTGGTATTGATCTTCCTCTCCTCCAGAATTTTCTCCTAAACTATCGTAAACACCCTGTTCTAAAAATGGTCTGTGCTAGAAATATATTACTTGTCCAAGAGAAAAACACATGATTTAAGCCTGTTCCACCAGTGGTCACATAACCCACCGAAGCTGCCCCACAGAACCTGGTGCTGTATGTCTCATTCCATCCACTGAGTCCATTCTTATTGAATGGTTTCCCAAAGCTACTGACTTACCCAACTCGAGCAGAGCGAGAAACGGAATTTTAAATCCCTAATGTCCTTGTGCTGACTCACTCTTCAAGCTGATTTTCAAAAGTGATATCTAATTTAGGCATCTCAACTTTTTTATTGTTCTTTTCCAGTTTGAGAGTTCTCAAGTCATAGTCTCCCAATGCACTAATGGCTATTGTGTATTGTGCACCACACTTGGAGTATACAATAGCTTAAAAACTGCCGTTGCAGGAGGAGGGACATGCCAAGGAGAGAAACTTGATACAGATTAGATTTAATCAAGATGGGTATTTTCTTGAAATACTAACCCTGTGTTCCAGGGAATTCAATTTGAATACTCAATACATGGTAATGGATATCAGCCAAGTCCTCTCAAGCTTGTACAATGCTACACAAACCCCGAAACAAATTCTTCCAAGAGCTTAACCATTTAGAATAATATTTACATGTTCCTCAATACTGCAGTACAGTTTAAACTGCTTTACTTACTGCTCCTTGGTACATTTCAATTTCCTTTTCCCCAAAATATGGCATTTGCTTGAAGGGGTTCACAGAGATTAATACAGAGCCAATGTATGTCTGTATTCAAAAGAAGTTAAGGTGCTACACTTTCATAAAGTATTGTCTTACTACTACTGACTGCCAATAACTTTTGCATCTATTACATAATACAGCACAGCTTCAAATAATAGTAAAACTCCCACAGCTTACAACAATCGTTAATAAAAATTAAATTAGCAGAATATAAACATACCATTTAATGGGATACTTCCATATTATCAAAATATTTATTTTAGGACAAGCTAAGTATAGAATCATGTATTAGAGGCCCAAACACAACACACGCCGAATAAAAGTACTGAAAGGAAACAGCATATTTAAACTGTTTTACTCCTTTGTAACTGAGGAGGCCGTATCGTCAGTATGAGAAAGGATTGTTTTGACCTTTGCAGAATATAGTACAGCGACGCATTCTGATCTCGCCGAGATAGTGCTGAGCACGCACAGTCGGATGGGAACAGCCACCACCGAGCTAAGCTGGACAATGACTCAGCTGCACATACTAGAAGGGGAGCTACGGGAATAAGGTAATTTTGTCTGTGGTGTTATGAGTGCAACTATCATCAGTCCCTAGGGGTCTAATCCTGCAGGCTGCCTTATAAAAAGACTCTGTTTCAAGCTGTTATTAGTCCCAGAAAGCTCTTTTGCAACATTTTGAATCTTAGTATTTCCTGGCTCTGCATTCAGCTGCAAATGCATCTACGTTTACAAGATACTTCAGAAACCTTTGGAATTGGAATTGCAGTTTACACATATGAAGCAACTGATACTACCTTTTACAGGCAGGACTGGTTCTTTGAGCTGGGAGTTAGCAGTGTACCCGTGTCAAAAGGTTGTACCGCAGGCTTTATTTAACAATAGAGAATTATTCAGGGGCAAACTTACTGTCCAAGCTTTCTGTACAAACATTGGAAAATTAACAAATCTATCCTCCTGTATTACCCTTCATAAGAATCTATTATTGTGGTGCCGTAGCACAAAACGGTCATGTTAGAGAAGAGGTGTAACTCAGTGAACAAAATTTCTGTATTGTTCATTTGCCATGTTTTCTTCATACATTTTTAAAATTAATTCAAAGAAGAGTCATAACATCTGGGTCTTGAATATAATAAATCACACATTCATTGTACGAGTATAAACATCCAAAGTGACAGTTTTTTGTTGGTAAACAATACCAGCATTTTCAGGGACGATTCGGTAATCTCTATACAACGTAGCAGAGAAACGTTCATTCATGAGTGGGCATACAAACAATTGAAAGATTCAAGAGATTATATCCATTTTAGAATGAAAAGCCTTTGCAAAGCTGCAAAAGGAGTCTTTTGTCGCTATACAAAGGAATTATAATGCTTTAAAAGTAGATTCTGATCCCTCATGTGACTGTAAGTCCCCTTGGAAAACATTCCTGCTTCAGTAGAAAGACCACCTCCACATTAATCTCACTTCTTTTTCTAAGAAAAAAAAGCATAAAAATGTTTTTTCAGCACAGAGCACTGAAGACTGTGAATGTGCTGCATGGAAGACGCAATGTTTCACAGGGACAGAAGCACTCACGTTACTAACAGGAAGAGCACTATAATTCGCCAAATATTGTGTGACTTTATCACATTTCTGTAAGGTAAATTTAATAATGGTGTGGTACTTTATGGAACAGAGGAGCCAAACCCATGTGCGCACATATTAAAAACCTCCACAGTTTGGGACAGAAATGTCAGCAAAACTGCAACATTCATTTTCCTCTACCAGTCCTTGCTAAGTTGAGCTGCTACTTAGCTCTTAACCATCTGAATACATGGAAATAGCCAGGAGACGTTATGTTTTCTTCCCTTCCTGCTAAGAAAGTTAAAATCTTCATGAAAACTATTCTCCAGCTTCAACTAGGAAGTATGAAAAGCTGGCTACAGCAGAAGAAGAAATAGTATCACTTTGTAGTATATAAACACTGACTAGTGCTTACCAAACTCATTATTGCAGCTCTTGTTATATTGTGAAGGCTAAAAATGAAATAGTGACTATTCTTATCTCAAGGAATTCCTTTCACAGGAAATTTCAAACAAACTAAAGCAAACTTTTGGTGCTGAAATCTGTTTTTCTTCTTAGGTTATTTCTTCAGGTATTTAAATCGTTCATGCTTTCATTAATCATAGAAAAAAAAAAGCGAACACTGCAGATGTACAGGTGTTCACCTGTTTCCATCAGCCCATGAGTCACGCTGCTAACAAATCCAGAATAAGTTGTAAACAGGGTTGTCACAGAAGAAATGCTATTTTGAAAGCATTAGAATTTGGGAGGTACAGAAGACAAGATGGTATCAAGACACATATATATGCCTTAAACCTATCAGTCCTTGCTCTTAGAAGTGGCATTACTGCAGCAGCTTCGGGGGTCACGGGGATGTATAAATACATGGAGCTACAGGCCTGTCTTCAGCAATGACAAGAACAATTCCAAATATCAAAAAGAATACCTTAAAATAATTTTTCAGATCTTAATGTCAACCCTCATAATCAGCTGTGTTTACAAAGTATTTTGTGTAATCTCATGTCAACTGTCACATAAAATGCTCAGCATTTGGAGTAATGTGCTTAAACGGAATACATCCATACAGTTAGTTTCACACTGGCTCAAGAAGTCCAGAAGGCCTCGCTAAACACAACACTGTAAAGGATACAAAAATATAATCATCCATGTATCGCTTCTTTAGGTTCTCCACTATGGAATCCTCTGTGATTTTGGAAAGAAGGACCATATCATCCACTCCACTGTGCTTGACATTGTGGCTCTGCCAGTGGTATCTGTAGTGTCCTTTGCTGCCCTGCAGGAAAGCACAATAAACATCAAAAGTATTACTCCATTTCTCATTAGCATTAAATAACTGAAAAATTTAAATTGCAACTTCCAAAATATGTTTATTTCATTTAATTCAATTCCCTGTTCCGGGCATTATATGAAGGCATACATAAATGATGTCAACTGACTTGCCTCTAAACTATCAAAGAATCGCACTGACCTCAGAATCATGGGGTTTTGTGAATGTCTACACACAAAAAGGATTTTGGATGGCAGACATTTCTACATGTAACAGAAAAAAAACCCACAAACAATCATTCCACCTGAGATGCAGTTATTGGAAGCTAAGGATGCAAAAATTACACTCCTACATTGCAACTATTAGTAGTGAGGATAACTACCACCTAAACTATTAAATCGGGTCAATGGATTCTCCATCCTTAAAAGTCTTTTAGGTCAAATCTGCACATGCGCTGTTACTCAAATGGAAGCTGTGAGCCTGATGCAGTATTCCATGATGTTCTGCAGAGTATCTCAGGCAGCTTGTCAGATGCATGTCTTAACAGTCCTTTTGATCTGTTAGTCACCATGCTTAACTGACATCTAAATAGATATTCTCTCCCCACACTTAGAGACTACTATTTCAGGAAGCTGCTGAAAACTTGTGACATTTCAAGCTGTACCACTTGAAATAAAAATCTGGTTTTTTCCAGCTGATTTGAACAGTAGTTAGGTTCTATGGATACACCCACAACATTTAAATCCAGTCCAAATCAATGCTATTAACTCAGCTATAAATCTGCTCTCCAAACTCAAGCCTATTCTCTGTAGCCTGGCAGGTAATGCTAATGGGGTTCAGCCCACTTGCCTTTTTATACTTTAATTCTCGTTTATGCTGGAATTAACACATTTTACACTGAGAAGCTGAGTATGCCATCAAGGAAGATGTGGCCAAGAAAATGGCAATTCTGTGTATTCCTCTTATTTTTTAAGACTGCAATTGCAAACAACGTGATTTAGCTACACTGCTCTCGTGAATGTTACAGGATCAAGCCATATGCATCAGAATACAAGCAATTTGTTACTATATTTTGCAGAATAAAATAATGCATACTTTTACAGATTGAATAAGAATATTTAGGTACTCAGAACCCTTTGGCTGCACTCCAGTGTTTTTAAATTGGGACATTAGCAATTTACAGAGGTGCAACTTTTGTGTGTACCCACCCCACTTCCACACCAGCAAATGACCTGCGCAACTGTACAAACAAAAGTACGTCTGCCAAATTGTTTCCTCATGCAAATAGTCAAGCACTTGTACCAACACCAGGCACGGGAATGGGAACTATGAATGGAGTCAGGGGAGCACAAGGGTCTTACTGAAAGCTGAGCTGGTTTTAAAAGTGTTCATTAAACTAGTCTCAGACTGTGTTTTTCCACAAACTTCATTGCATCTATTAGGAGGAAAACCCAACGAGAACTAATGAAGTCACAGATTTAAAGCACAATGTATATTAGCAAATGGAGCCAGGCCTATAGATTAGCTTCACCTTGACTGACACAAAAAACAAGGACCAACTAGACTTTATCTCAAGTTAAATTAACCTGCGCTAAAACCAGACCCATTTTACCACTGCAGACAGCAACTTGTAGGATTTCTGGTATGTCTTCTGTTAGCCTCCAGCCACTACTATTCCTGACGTGGTTCTGTCACTGCTAACAGCACTCAAGAACAGTTGCAAACTTGAATTAAAAGAATGCTTTTAAATATAGTACAACAGAGGTAAATTATGTCCGGAAACACACAACCTCAGCAATTTTCCTGAACATCAACAACCTTACATGAGCTTCAATAAAATAATAATCGCAAACTAGTTTAGTTTGCGTGAACCATGACAATTTTGTATTTGCATAACGGAAGTAGTGATCTGGAAGTACTGATAAAATGAAGGAACCAATATAATTTTTTTAAATTGTTGTAGAATGTGACTGAAAAAAATTAGTTGAAGGTCAGATTACTGGAGAAAACAGAAGTCCAACAGAGAAGCATAATTTCCTTCAGTGTATTCATCAGCTATTTCTGATACTACACTTGGAAAAAGGAACTGGCAAGTGGGACAAAAAGGTACAGTATTAAAATACAGAGAATTACACTCTTCACAAAGCTATACAGAATGTGGCTTAGTATCAGATAATAGAGTAAGCTAAAGAAAATGTGTGAGAAATGAGAGTGGGAAAGCAATCAAGCTTCCTATTGGAAGCTACGGTATCAGACTCAGTAAATTAAAAAAGAGGCCAAAGCTCACAAAGCCAGGGGATATATGGAAGAAAGTGCACACAGTTTGCAGATCAGGCTTTACAAAAGTCAGTGACTGCTGTTGACTGTGATTAAGTCACACAACACTCCCAGGCCAAAGGGTTTTTTCCCAAAAGTAATGCAAACCCGCACGCAAGCAAGAGGGGCAGGGCCAAGAAGGCTCAGTTTGCCCCAAGAGCAGCTCTCCTCAGCACTTACCCACTGCGTAACACGCAGCTGTAATCCAAGTGCAGTACTACAGTATCACAGGCTATCAAATGGAAAAGGATGCAGGGAGATGTAATAAAAAGGCGCAGCCTAAATATCCATGAAAGCAATAGCGTGGAAGACGGCTGAGAGGGGTAGCACTAAGTACATATTAAACAGCAGTTTCTGTCTGTAGTTTGGGACTACTTTTTTCTTCCCTTAAAGCATGGCCTTTCATGCAGATCCACAGAGAAGCAGCAAATCACCACCAGGTTATTGTCAGACTTCTCCCTAGAAATAAGCCCAAGCTTTTGCAGTGCCAAACTGCATTGGTGGTTAAGTTTTGCTCTCACTCTCCCTTCTCCAGGAGCCTAAACCAGCAGGATGGCCATGCACAGCGGCTAGTACCTCCTTGGTCTGGGCAACAAAACAGGGAGTGTTGCTTCTACGGGACACCACCTAATCTCAAGCATTAGTGATGACTACAGAGTCTAACCTGAATTTATCAGGTTCCGTCACTTCCAGCTGGTAGTATAACCATGTCCATCTACAGTTATCTGTTTTTTATATAGTTTTGAAACAAAATTTTAAAAAATATTCCTGTCATAAGTAATCTGAAAAAACTCCACACCATAGCAGTTGTAAAAGCAACTCTTTCTATTTTTCCAGGCTGTGTATTTCCTAAACAGCAGGAATACTTAAAAATTACAATGCTTTTTAATTGTCCACACTGTAAACCCTAAAGATTTGTTCTTATTGGATATTCCTTGAGGGTTTAACCTTTGTTTTAGCTAGAGCTTTCTACAATTTATACCTGAGCTAGTTATCTGGTGTCCACCTTAACTTGAACCTGCTTTGCAGGGAGGACTGACTAATTCACTCAGCTGCTAATTGTCCTCTGCTGCCCTTCACACAACTTGCTTTCCCCTCCACCCCTCTCTACCTGCTCCAGGTACAGTTTGGGTCTCTTGGAAGTGACCAGGAACTTTAGAGCCAGCGGAACAAGGCCCTGTAGAGATGTCTCACACCCCAATGGCAGCACTAGCCACAGTGAGGACTCAGTAACTCAAACAAAGCTCCCCTGTGGCATCTGAGTGAACAGACAGGTTCAGGGCTTGTGGTCCATCCCTGGGCCTAGCCCTGCAGATCAGATGTCAGCAAATAGCAACCTGGCTTCTCTTGGGTTTTCTCAGTGAAAGATGTGATCTAGCTGTACAATAAATAAGCAAATGAAAGTCTTTGTGTCAGCAACTAGTAACACTTAAGCAGCTGAAAAAAGATAAGCTTGGCAGATTAAGAAAAATACAAAAATCCCCAAACATATCAACAGCCTGCTAAAAGCCACAGAGGTGGAAGCACGAGTGCTGAGCAACCTGGCTGCCAGGCCTCCTCCAGGCGCTCCCTGAGCTTCAAACCCAGCACCTGACATTGCACTGGGAATGGAGCCAGAGCTGGCAAAGCTGGAATTAAAGGCGTGTACTGCATTACTGTCAGCTGTTATTATTCAGCTGGTTGCTGTTTTAGGCTCAAAATCAGATCTGCTTTGCACTGACAAGAATAATATTTATGAGTCTGAAGATGACCCTGTGAGCTAGGAGCCTACTGTTCTTGGGCGGTACTGCTTCAGGAGCACAAATAGAGTCACAGCCTGGCTAGAGACTAGGCAGGACTGTCCTCTCCACCTTTATCAAAACAATTAAGATTCTAAAGAACCTCAAAAATTAATACAACTCTTGCTTTGTACCTTGTCCTTAACAGCCACTCATTCGTCTAAGGTTAAGACAATTGCTACATTAATACCAAGAAAGGGGATGTACAATACTTTCTAGATAGTAAATACCGTCTATACTTTCTGTACTACTTTTGCTACGATACAGTTAAAGCATATGATTGCTTTGTTTGGAATTAGTAACAAATATTGATGAGACATGTATTTACAGAACTTTTTTTGCTGCCTTTCACCTTGTGTTACAATAGTGACTTCTGGTTTCTTATTTTTGCCACTGTTATTGTTTGTATATTTCTACATTATCCTAAGCAACACTTATTTGATGTGGCTATAAAAAGATTGAGTCATGCTGTGTCACAACAGGGTTTTTTATTTTAACTAGGAAAAAAAAAAAAGCAAATATTTTTGTATTTCAAGCTGTTTAAAAATAGCATATCTAAAAATAAAGCACTAAAAACAAGGGATCAGAAGACTATATTCTGCCCCGAGAAAGATCCTCGTTTCTCTCTCTCCATCAGAGCTCTCGTCTAAACTACAACAAGCTACACGCCATAAAAAAATCATTCTTCGTTCCCACACTGGGAAAAATTACCATCCTGAATCTCTGACAGCTTTCTTCAGTAGCAAACATCAATCCTCCATCACGGTACAAAATGGGTTGTCAGCCTCCATGAGGGAGTAAGAGCGTCAAATGATCATAAACACAACCTTTTATTTCCCTTTTCGGCTATGACAGAGTACTATTGCATGAAGTCCGGATAGTTTTGGAGGCACGTGTCTATCTACTCAGATTAGTATTATGAATACAATACTAAATGACAGACAGCTATGATTGCAACCAAAGACGTCACAAAACTGAAAAAGCTGCAGTCAACTGGGAGCTTACCATCTGGTTTCCTGAGAGGAATCTCAGAACAGCACGACTCAGAAGCTGTACGCATGGACCAGTGTCTTGCATATGCACTGCTAGAAGACAACATTTTGATGCTGTATCACTGCCAGCTGAAGTTTTTGGAGAAAGCAAAACCAGTGGCGTATTATAATAATGCCATCCCAGCCACATCCTGTTCTAGCTGATGTCAGTGCTCACTGTATAAATCACTTGGTATTTGAATTGGTAAGTCAACAGGACAACGCTGAAGGATGAAAGGATACATCAATACAGTTTTGCAAGTATTAAAGATGTATTTATAGAATTTCCAGAGAATAAAATTTCTACTGTTAAAACACCATTTAGTTACTACTCCATTGTAACCGAAGAGTATCAGTTACAAGAAATCCACTCTGTCCACAGCTATCAAATCAATTTCCAAATCAGCGCGATGTACCGGCTCAGCGGCCGCTGCTCGCTGAGCCCTGCTGGGGCCGACGCGGGGCAGGAGTTCAGCAGCAGTCACAACGCCCCATGGCGCCGAACAGCTACTTATGACAGCCGTTCTAGCCTGGCGCTGGCTCCACTGCTTAGCTTGGCTTCCATTTATCCTGGTTTCCAGACCGTGTATCTTACAGAAGGATGAACTGTTAACTGCAGTGTAACAACCTCAGTGTTATTTTTTTATCCTTTTTATGCATTCTAAAGTTTTACCTCAGTTGCCTTTTTTCAAGATTCTTGGGTATCGAACTCCAGTCTACAAACACTATATTTTACTGCCTAAACAAAAAAACCCCGCTCTTTAGAGATACGGTTTTAATACAGTGCACCAGCTCTCTCACACAGGCAACAGAATGACTTTTCAAAGGTGATTATTGTTTTAAAAAGAGCAAAACTATCCTTTCCAGATAAGTAAAGAAACTTAACCTCAGTAAATAGATTATTTTTGGTTGGCTTACAGATTTAATTTTAAAAAAAAGAACAAGCCCCAACATGCGCACGTCATTAACTCAAAAACACTCTGCCTCTGGAGACACTTACTTGCCTATCACCCTAGACCTTTTTTTTTTTTGCTTGGCACATAAAATGAAGACCTCTAGATACAAGCAGATTTAATGCCAATGTGATACACTGGCACAGTCCAGCAACAACAAGGAATAGTCTATGCTACACATGGAATTGTATTATTTTCTTGTCAATAAATTATTGAAGAACTAAGGTTTTGTTGGGTGTGTTTGTCCTCATCAATTGCTAATAGATTGTGGGTAAGACTCCAACAGGTTGGGCAGATTACATTGGCATGGACCTTGTTTTATTACTGTTGTTTTTAACAAAGAATATAAAGCCAGATGTTGTTACACTAACAGCTTCATCTAGGTGAATAAATGTAGCAATTCCACAAAAAATGAAAGATTGATTTATAAAATAAGGACACTAGCTAAATCACTCTCCTGAATCACATCTGAATTTAAAATAATTTTGAAACACTACAGTTAAGTCTCTTCAGGGTTTTTGGGGGTTGTTGGTTTTGGTTTTTAGGTATAAATACAGCCATTTTCTGAACTTATGTATAAACCAGAGGGAATATAAACTTTTTAAGGTTGAGATTGTCATGTAGTCACATGCCTATGACAGACCAGGCTAAAGAAAAACACTCTTTATTGTAATAGGAATGATAAAACAGCAAAAGCTGCGACACAGCAGATAACTGTGGCTGAGATTGGTTTTTCAACAGTATGTACAAAAAAAGCATATTTGCGCTGACACCATAAAACTTTATTAGTATAATACACTGGCCTGAGTTATAACATTTAACTGCTCAGATGCCAAAAATAAGAACTGAGCAATTAACTGCTCATGCCCTAACGTGGGCACTAGAATGGTCACTGGTTTCAAATTAACCTATTTTTGAGATATTTGCTTTGATCTTCCCAACTGTTAAAACTGGGGCCTGCCCTCCTGTACGCATACTGTTGTTTCAACTGCGAGGAGCAGTACAAGATAATCACTGCTGTGCTGCACCAGGGTGGTGCCACATGATAAAGCACCCATTTGCTGAAGTCTTTCTTGTAGAATTTCAAGGTGTACTGTTACGTTTATCGGGGACTTTCCCAACTGGGTGACTTCAAGAATATCCACTTTCATGTTGGATTAAAGAGTTGCATAATTTGTCCTTGCTCTCCACTCAGAGGTGGAGCTCAGGTGATTCGATTTCTACACCGGGGGTGGGAGGGAGGGGACGGACAGACACTGACTACATGACCCAGGAGAGCCCTAGGAGCAGCAGCCCCTGGGCAGTGGGATATGCAGTGAAGAGCTGAAAAGTGAGCGTTGATTGTTCACTCAGGGGGAAGCAGGAGTGGTTCCCCCCCTCCAACATCCCCATTTCACATGCGAGCTCTCAACACACTGTCTCACCGGTGACAGGGGCAGGCTGAAGGAGCTTGTCTGGGGGAGGTTCTAATATAAAAATTGCTTTCTCTGTTTATCTTAATTTCACAGAGTGCTGAGTAGACAAAGAGTAAAAGCTCCAGGACTGCAGCAGCTTCCTGTTTACTTCGGCAGTACTGACTCAGAGCAACAGGGGAAAGGCTCAGGGAGTGGTGCTCACTCACCTACACTGGAGCTGACACCTGGGTGGTACAATGCATGTGGCTCAACCCACAAATTCTTTTTTATTAGCTTTTCACGCTTTGCTATTCATACAAGAAATGAGATTTTACTTCAGACATTTTGGTAGATAGACTGATACACTGATTAAACCTTTTACTCTTTAAAAGAATCTAACCTTAGTATTTATTTCGGTGCATGCAGATACAAACATTTCCTTAACTGTTACATAAATACAAACATAAGTTCATTTGAACATACCACCTCAAATTAGTTACACATCTTTACATGAACTCCCCCAAAAGTTGCTACTAGTCAAAAAGCAACAGGAAGCAACATCTTGGGAAATGCAGTATACAGACCCAACGAATCTCACATGCTGTGTAAGAGACTTGAACGGCTACTACTTTACTTTCTCAGCTCTATACTCACCTCTGGCCTGATCTGCAAAGTGCTTACTGTCTGCTTCCAGCATAAGGGTTGAGAATGGCTACACAACTATACTGTAGCTTAGGAGCACGTTTCCTAGAGCTCACAGGAATCCTCCCCTCATCCTCCAGCAAGGGTGTTGAGACCAATACACACAACTTCGCAGACCCCTTCCAGGTTTTCAGTTACGCATGCAAGGACCAAACCTAAACATCCAGGGGCAAAGAGATTGTTCTTCTACAAAGTACATAGCAGGAAAGTCTAAGCTACTCAAAGTAAACTTATAGGAGTGGGGACTTAGTGAATGGATAATGAACATGCTTAATGTCATGCACATGATCACACATCCTTTGTCAGGGTTTTTTACTTTAACCAACAAGTACACTATGGCAGGGCAAGCAGGTTCCATTTAGTATGCATAGCAGAGAGCTATTCTCATAATCAGATTATCCTCCACATGCACATGATGAAGTCAGTATTTGCCGTTGCACTGATTTTCTAAAACAGTTCTGATTATTGAGTCCAGGGCAGCTTTGAGAGAAAACTACATTAAAAATACAGCTGTAAAACTTGGGTTGCATAGAAAAACTGGCTTATCTTCATTTAATGCATATGTTAGTTTTACTTCACTGGCTTTTATTACAGTACCTTCCTGGTCAATATAAAAAGAATGCCTTTGTTTGAACATTTTTTCTGAATAATCCAGCCTACTTAACATTTCACAATGTTGTTGTATCTTCCTCCTGTCAGATCCCATGCTTCAAATTATTTACTCTAATTTGTACTAAGCTTGTATCTTGGCTCTGTAGACCTCTTTCCATAATAATTCATAAGGCACCCAACCAAATAAAACTAAAAATTCATATACATGATCCCCACTGGCTAAGAGCTAGCTCACTGCATTCTGCCAATGAAACTGCCCCATAGAAATGCATTGTGAACATGAAGAGTTCATTCTGCTCTAGTGAAACATCATGGTTATTAGCGGAATCATGTAAAGGAACTGTCTGGCCCAACATTTTTGAATATAATCTTCAACAGCTAGGAGACTGAGGCTTTGTGGTTATTATGTAGGCTGCATCAATGCATGTGTATCGTCCCTGCACCTGCAGTACCTTTGTTTCATTACCTATGGGCAGAAGTTCACTTAATAGCTAAAGTGATAGTTAGATAGTCTACAAAAGAAGTTTTGGCACAGAAACAGGTATTTTCACCCCCTTCTTAAATATATTTTAGAATGTTTAATATTATGGTCTAGCATTCAAATTATTACCGGAGCAAGAAAGCTACTTGAAAACTGATTTAGACACCTAGCAATCTTCATAACTGTAGTCTTTTAGCAGATGTGTGAAGAAGTACATTTGCTATAAGAAACTGATACTATCAGTATATGTATTAGATTCAGTCTCACAGACGTTGCATCAGCTTAATTATGCTTTGAGCAGAGATGCCAGCCACGGAAGCTCTGAATGCACTCCAGTAGGCTTAAATTGCTGCTGTTTCACAAAATCCATAACTTTATCACCAATTTCACAGGATTATGCAAAAGATCAAATTTAAATGTCTGATACACCTTGTAATTCAGTATCACCATCATAAATATACATAGGCTTCAAACCATTTCTGTTAAACGGAAATCAAGTGAAAAGTTCAATATAAAGCTTTGAAGAAAAATTGCTGCATACCACCACAGTTAATTACCCTAATTTTATTTAGAAGAACCTCTGCAGTGGTGCAAGTGTGATGCTGCATTTTCTTTCCCCTTTAATTTTCCATCTCTATGTCTAACCTTGGCTTCCTGACGGAAAATTAACATTTTCTCTGTTGAAGACACCTCATATAACTGAAAGTCTTTATTTGAACACTTGAGTACAATGAAAACATGAAAAGCATCCAAAAATTGAAGCCCAATTCAAATGTGTCCCATCCCCCTCAGAGGTATTGATGCCAATCTGTAGTAAGCATGATTTACAGTCAACATTAAGTTCCCTTCATCACCATCATCTGTATCCCTATCAACTTGTAGATCTTATTTAAGCCTTGAAAGACACTGCTGTTGTCTCTAGCCCCTCCTTTACTACTGCATATTTGGTATTTTCCCTAATTTCATGACACATGACATTCTTGGATGACTAAGAATTTAAGCCAGCTTTTGGAGCATTGACCTATAATGTTTGAATACATATGAGAAGATGCCAAGGCACTGATGCAGTACATGTTTCTACATTTATTAGACTGTTTCCACAAAAACATTTTCTTCCTTTAAAAAAAACAACAACTAGGTAAAGAATTCACAGGCAAATTCTTCCAAGCGAATTCAGGTTCCATTTTTTCCTTTGTGTAATCCCAGACAATTCCTTGTGAACAGTGTCAGTTATCGAAGTTGATAATTATTTACAGAAAACTAAGCTATTCCTTGATACTACCATGAACCATCACTCTAGCACATCCTGAAGAAGTCAGTGCTCAGAAAGTTTAAAGACAAACATTATTTTAACCCCTATGAATAAATATAAAACACTGCAGCTCATTTTGTAGTCAATCTGCTTCTACTTGGCCATAGTATACACATAAAACTGAAAATAAAGAAAAGAGCCCTCACAAAAAAGAAAAAGCCAAATGAGAAACAAACTTAAAGTGTGTTGGAATATTTTTCCCTGGATTAAAAAAAAACAATCCAGGAATGGGAAAGACTTGGCCAGCCCTCATAACACAATGCTGAAGCTCAGTATAGTACCAGTCTTTACAGAAGCAACCATCTTGGCAAAATCTTAGCTAAGCATTGTTATTAACCAAAGGATAATTGTGAATAAAGGAATGTGGTAAAGTCCTTAATCAGTTGCTTGAGAGTCTTTGGTGCCATAAACAGTGTGTAAAAAAAGTTTATCATGAATTATTCAATATCTAAAATATTGACACTCATTGAGGCTTTCAGAAACAAAATTCTTTAAATTATAAAAACAATTAAAGAACAAAGAAGCACCAAATACCCAAGTATCTGTAATAACCTGCCAACCTATTCTGCTGGTTTTATTTATGCCTAGTAAGGCTTTGTTGAAGAGAAAATAATTCTCCCCTTGCTTGCGCAGAAGAAGTATCTTGGCCAAATATGAGTGTTTGTCCCTGCAGGACTGTAATGAAAGACAATTCTGAGGTAGTCTATCCATTTTTACAGATAACATCCTTTTTTTTTTTTAAATAATAAAAAGAGGGCATAATCCACAAATTTGCAAGTCTTTGCTATTTTGTTATTGATGATGCAATTTGTAATATTTGACTCCATTGTTAATATATCCAGTTAATGAAAGCTACTAGAATCATCTATGTTAATTAAGAAAAGCCTCAGGGTTTTTTCTTTAGATTTTTCAAAATAAGAAAGAACAAATTAGTAGAAACTGGTTTTTAGTAAAATTTGTAAATTGTTTATAAGCAATACAAAATGCCCCTCCTGTAAGTTATATTGCTTTTTAAACGTATCTTAAAGCCTTTACACACTAGAATGCCTCATCTAGTGAAGTTTTTAAATATGTAGATGAACAACCCACTTCAGTTTTCTGTTAAATCTTTAATTTTCTATGCAGTACCATAAAATCTTATCATTTCAGACATCTGTTGATTTCAATTTGATTTAGTGAAAAACTGTTCGGTTTTAACACTTGTCATTCCTCACATTACTGTAGCATTCAGAAGTAGCTGTACACCAGGAGCGAAGTTAGGCAAGAGTACACAGTTCACAGCCATGTCATCTCCTACTATTTCTAATGCTACTGGGTGTAGCACTGGTGTTCATAAGGGGTGGGCCATTCACCCCCACTGAGGTCATTTGAGGGCATTATGCCATCCTATTATATGAGTTAAGGCATATGATGGAAAGGGGGTTAAAGGCATAAGGCACAGAATGCTTCAACTTCTGCAGTCAGTGAGGTGGGATTTGAAGCTATATAAGGTTGGTCATTTAGTAACGTTAGTTGGGACTTATACTCCCGCTGATGCCTTTACATGCTTTGGTTTATCTGAAGTATAGTAACTGAGAAAGCTTGCTTCCTACAAGGTTCCTTTTTTGCACAGTTCTATGTATCATCTGATGAAGCAATAGTGGAAAAACAAATCACACATCAGGCATGTGATCTCTAAGCATCCCAGCCCTCTGCCTGTGCCTTTTTCTTTCCCGTACAAGATGTTAATCTGAACAATCATATGAAAAACTATGTTGTGCAGCTAAGCATGCCTCGTCCACTTAATGAGAGCACCTCTTAAAATCTGTATATTAAAAGAATTAAGACCACGACATACACAGATGTGCTTCTGACTACTCCTTGTGCAATACCTGACCGCCAGAATCACTTTGTTTCCACTGAAACGCAGTAAGAAGGAACAGGAGACAGCCTGCAGCTATCCTGCTTCAGGAATTTGCTCTTATCAAATCTCAATGTTTAGCAAAGGTTGATTTACAGTGTTTGCATGGCAGAGCATCAGGCAAAGCCCAAGTTTCTAAAGAGAGCAAGACTAGTAGTTTAGTCACCAATGAGTCGGTAATGGCCCACTGGTTCAGTAGACAGGCTGTGAAAAGGGACAAAACCTTTGAAATAAATTGTTAAAGAGGTTTCATTTTTTTTTGTAGTGACTAAAGGTGCAAAATATTGTGCAAGAATAGGTTGTTCTGGGGTTTTTTGAGAAAAAAACCAAAAAAGTCCAGTTCTAAAGTAGTTTTATTGCTTTCAGGCAGTCTTGACAGCAGCCTCCAAAAAAATACTCCGCATTTGAAATTGTATAGTAATAGCTAGCATGATGGGAGAGCTCTCCTGTAGCTTTTAAGACACTTGTGGTCTGTGGTACACATGCAATGTCTATCACAAACTATTCCATAGATTCTTATCAGAAATTTATCCTAAGTGGTGTTTTGCCAATTTAGTGGTAACGCACAAATTGAGTAGTGTATATACTTCATTGCTCTCTTAAAAATTCTTCTACACATTGTAGTAGTAACTGTAAGGAGTACCAAAAGAGAAAATTTAATTTTTAACCTACTGTTAAAGTCAAATGTCTCATATACAGACACTTAAGTAATAACAAGTTATTCAGTATAACCAGGTTCATGAATGGAGGTAACATCTGTATTTCCATTTTCATCTCCATCACCTTATGGCAAAATACAAAATAGAACTTCTTTGCCTTTACACAAGTGTTTCATTCCAAGTTTCCCTTTAATATGTGCTACCATTGAAATCCGCACTTTAAAAGGGACCAGTAAAATGTTCCAATGATTACACGCGCAATTTAAGAAATGCTGTCTGGGCGAGGTTAAACCTGTTTAGGACTACCAGTAAAGACATAACTTGTACATCACATTACATACTGTTACAGATAAGGTTTAAGGGACAACCCCTCCACTCTCCTCCCCGCCCCCCAAAAAAAAAAAAAATCACAATGGAAGTCTGTAAGGAAGTGGAGCATGCCCTTTGGGGTTTGCAGCTGAAGACAAAGGACCTCTGTAAAGGCCTGCTGAAAGTTATAGATGCAGAAGGGAAAGCTTGTGGAAGACAACTGTAAAAGCCAAGAGATAAGACCACAAAGTCAAGCCAAGTATTTCAAAGTCACGTGGCTGATCAACAGGAATGAGGACACACACAGGTTTCCTATACAAGGTTAGAATCAGAGAAGACATTAGACTGAACCACTTTAATCAGCCATATTGAAGACTCAGAGACAGAAAGAGTACCTACTAAGGTAAAACTGACAGAGCAGAACTTCTCATTGAAACTGGAAGCAGCTTGCCTGGATCAGACCAACTCCCCATCTCACCAACCTATGCCTTTCCACCATTTCCTCTTAGATTTACTCCCCTCATTCTCTTATCCTACTCGAGAAAGTAGGATTTGTCACTCAGCCTATTGCAGACCAAGTCATACTTCCATCACAGAGGGCACAATGCAGTTTGGATACATTGTCAAAACCAGCAGAGGATTCCAGCCCTCTCACAGGCTATAGATTATTTAGGCTCCTAGGAGAGTTCCACAACACAGAGACCATGGCAACTGTTAGGAATGTGCCCCTTAGATATATTCCCCAGTAATTCCTTATTAAAACAGCACCCAAACAAAACAAAACATCCACAGAAAGAGTGATCACACAGGCTCCGCACAGCTTTGGTATTTCAGTGAGGTTCTTAAACACTGTCACACTAGAGACTGCAAGACAGGAACAAAGGCGAAAATAGTATGTTTTATTACAGCTACATAGCAAATGGATAGAATGACACAAAGTATTCTCCTGCTTGCCACTTGCAATACTTACATGTCCTGAACTTGCCTTCAGTGACTTAAAAACTTTTAAAAACTGTACAGTTTTAGCTCTTGAGTATATTTCTAAGTCTTCAAAAACATCAAGAATGGAAAACAAGTGACTAGGCATCTCATCGAGATACCATGCCAAACAAAGTGGGTTCATCTAAATGAGGTAGACTTCTACCCACCTCAAGAGTCAAGAATTATTGCAAAACAAGCCCTAAAAGGACACATTTAGCTACAGAAGGTAAAAAATACTCTTCATTGTTTACTGTATCCTGTTACCACCTTGAATATAATTTTAGCTACCGAACTGGCACATTTTTGTTTTGGCAATCAGATGATACTAGCTTCCCCTTTGTTTTTTCTTTTCCTGTTTGTACACCTGCACTCTCAATGAGCAAACAGCAACAGGATTGGTATTTTATTGTAAGTCTACTACTCTACATCTGTAAAGAGCAGAATGACAAAATACATTCAAAGTCATGAGGAAAACAAACAATAACCTTGACTTCTTACTTTAAGATCTAATTCTAGTCCCCAGGTAAAATAATTTCGAAATAAAAACGGTTATTCTTCCAAAATGCTGCCTGCTTCAGAAGTAAAATTCACAACCATAGCTACCCCACAACAGGCAGTTAATATCCCAATTACTGACTCTCCAGCTGCATATTTTGAAGTGCAGACACTAGGAAGAACTCCCCAAAGTCTTAAGTGCATTCTAGAACAGTAGAAAGTTACCACTGGAATTTTTTGATTGAAATGTCTCCCCCTTTCTCCCTCCCCCTCCCAACTAAGCTATGAGCTATTTAACTGTTCTTGGGTATTAGAGATCCAGTATAAACCACAATAGACAGTTTACAATCACACTGATGGGAGCAGTTCAGCTTGCTTTGTCCCTTGCAGTCCCAGCCGGGACTCTAGCCACGCTCAGCACAAAGAAAAATCCTACCATACAGAAGCAGGATAAGCCTGTTAACCGCTTGTCCAATTTTAAATGTCTTCTGGTCTGAGAACAGACCCGTACTAGACAAGTTACCCAATGGCCTGAGATGCAAAAATGCCCCAACCTGTATCATTAAGAAATTATCTGAACAAAAGAAAAACTGATTTCAGAAGGTGAACACTCTCGAGGTGTGTCAGACTAAATAGCTATTCATGACTAATTCATTAAATTGTGGTAACAACATGCTTCTCCATCACAAACTACTACCTTCAGAACATCCTTAGTGACAGCAAAAGGTTTATGAAGTATCTGCCTATATGCTAAGGGTACTCGCTGTACTGTCAATACAGCCTAATTAGACCTGCCTCAGCAATTGTTGTCTTTCACGCGGTTAAGACTGTTTTCAGAATAAACAGCTCTTAAATTCCTTTCTACAAAAGAAATCTTCAGGACTGGGAAAAATGTTGTTTACGTCCATAAACTTATCCTGTGTCACTGAAACAGGGATTTAGAATTTTGTATTGTGTTCTGCTCTTCTGGGTGTGTTTCAGACATTCCTTTCTTATCCAGAATTGGAAGTTTTCAGTTCTGTCAAGACTGTATCCATAATGGCTTCACTTTGGGCAGTCTGACACATGCAGCTGAACTTTATTTAGTATGAGTTTAAGTACAGATTGCAATAAGTAAGAACAACAAGAGGTCAAGCCCAGGACTCCTGAACTGAAGATCAAAATCTGCTGTCACAGAACTGGTTAATTGTGTGTGAGCAGGTAAGGCAGCTATCTCAGCAGGAAGCACATTTCTAGCGATTACAATGCTTTTCTGAAGTACATTGTATTTGCTGCTTTCTCAATATGGCTTTATTAGTGACTGTTTAATAAATGAGATTTAGGGCCTGGGGTTTCCCCCCTCAAAAATCTGTCCTGGGAATACAGGATGTAACGTGAGCCCATCCAAATACAGGTCTCAAGAAAAAAAAAAACCAAGGAGCAAATTAGGAGGTGCAATGATGTTCTAATTATTCTTTCCTCTTCCACTATCAGCAATTAAAGGCTGAGTGTTCATTTAACTAAAAGTACTTTGTAACCTCCATTAATTCAAATTCTTTATAATTTAAAATACACCATTAATGTATAGACCAATGGAAGCCCTGCTGTAGAGTAAGGACTTGTAACTATGTAAAGACAAGTATTGCGAAGATGCAGACCCATTTATCTTAATCCATCCTATTAGTGCCACCTAACTGCTTAACATCACTATAACTCCATGTAGAAAACTGCATTGTACACAGAACCAAAGAAAATAGACCTGATGTGACCCTGCCAAGATTAACCCATGGTTTGAGAAAGTTTAGATTGTCGAGAAACACTATGACCCCTCTCAGTGAAGAGGGATGCTCGTTTTGTCTAGAACAATACCAAATATGGAAATAAATAGCCACTGTTCTTCTGTTTCCTCTCAAGTGTTCCTAGAATGAATCAAGAATAAAAACACAAAGTAAACTACAGGAAGAAACCACTGCTGGTCATGAACTTATTCTGCATATTGAGATCAGGTCTCTGTGGACTGGGTGTGCTGGTATTTCAGGCATTAAGAGCCCTGGAGCCAGAATTCCTATTTACCACTAGAAAAGCTTTAAAGAGTAGTCCTCATGGGAACAGCTTTAAGACTTCTGGAAAAGTTAGCTGGGTAACTGACACTAGAAATTGGTTAACCAAATATTCCTTTCAACATTAAAACTGTCAGTTAACAATAGTAGTATCTATATGAAATAATCTATTCTCTACTACTGGGTGCTCCTTAAGTTTAGCCGCTTTGTAGCCTCACAAAAGGCTTACACACTTCACTAAACATATTCCTAAGACTGACACCAAGGTCAATGGAGACTGTAGTAAGTTCTGTAAAGAATACATATTCTGCGTGTTTGAAGGCAGCTTTAAGCTAGAATAGATTCATTTACATTAATGTATGTACTTTTTTAAACCACAACAGAACATTTCCATTGTATCAAATATAAGTTTTGTTAACCACATAACAAACCAGCATATATGATGCTATTTAGAGCAAGTATCAAACTGGGCAAATCCTTATTTTCTCCAGTACGTTGGATCTAGTCCTTTATTGCCATGCAGATACACATTATTACATAGTAATGTAAGACAAGAGTGGCAGTTACAAATATCTAAACTGCTTAAGTTGCTAGAAACAGGTACTCAATACGTATCTTGAGTTCCACATACTGGATACTCAGGCATTATCAAGTCCTCTTTCACTTGATAGGTACAATTCTAATTTGACTTGCTCTGTTGAAGATCTATCCCTATCCACTCATCTGAAAATGATCATGCCTCGAACTCTGTGGTTGCAACTCAAAGCTGAGACTAAAAACAAGTGAAAAACAGCAATACAGCAAAAGTAGTGGCTTCTCCTACAATAAAGTTATTCTCCCTTCCCCCAGACACCTCTGCTTTAAATGGAACTCAAGTTTTTGCTCAGTAAAGGCCAAATACCAAATCAGACCTCCAAAGACATAAGCTATGTCATAACAAGACCTCCATTTGTTACAAACATTCAAGTTCACTGTTTTCACCATGTCAAGCCTAATTCACCTTAAAAACCCCACAACAAATAGAATTGTCTTTAGCAGTTACTGCAACTCCAACTTTAAGAGCAAAGTCTATTTGCTCATAGCCTATTCCAATAACCCAGGATCACCAACAGAATGCGACCTGGGTTCTTACAGGGTTCTGAAACATTTTTCCTGCAAGGACTTTGCCTTCAACCATTAGTAAGTAAAATGTGACACTGGCCATCAAATATGGACCCTGAGGGGCCCTGCTGAGTCCCATCACTTAGGTGGAAGAAAAATCATCTTCCTTATACAAGCAACATGTGCTCATGCCACTTCTTACTAGTGCAACTAGCAAATAAGGGCTTTAAGCATCTGTAACTAGGAACCCTTGGCTACCTGAGGAAGAAGTAGGAAGAGATGCTTTGCAAAGCCAACAGCCACTGCAGAGCAAGCAAACAGCTAACAGTCTGGATACAGTACAGGACGGATTTATGCATTTTTAGTTCTTTTGCCAAAGACATCTCAGCAGATTTAATCTCCTACTCGCAGGAGGCCTATACTTCCCTTTCTGCAGGTCAAATCAATGCCAAAAAGTCACCTTACTCCAGCCTATTCCAGTCTTGCAGGTTACACAAAGAGTCAGGATACCCTCAAAAACTGAAAGCATCCAAACTGCCATACGCTGAGAAGTTACTTCGACTCTTCCACTGCAAAGATCAGAATGTTTTTGTAGGAATCTTTGGTTTACTGAATCCAGCAATTATTGACCAATATAGTAGCTCCCAGCATATATTTAAAGTTGAGGGGAAGCACTGAAAAAGGCTTTGGAGACTACCAACAATATAGCACCAAGTCTTAGAAACATGACTGTGCATAAGGCACAGTTTTTAAGTGGAGAAAAAAAAAAATAATCTAGCTGAAGTAATTCTGTTCGTATGGGGATTCTTGTATTTTAATTAGTAAAGTCAACTATTTGTTTTCATGGATTAAAGCAATTCAGTATCCAGGAACTAATCGAGTTTACTTAAGAACAGTGTCAGCAAGATACTAGATGGTATGGAAGCTGTATGTAATAAAATCATACTTTGTAAATACATTAGTTTCCACAGTATCCAAATTTTTAATTCAAGCTATGGTAGGAAAGATATCAGAAGTTTCCTGACAGGAGTACTATGTCAGTTTAACTTGCTTCCATAAAAACTGTACTATCAAGAATCCACAAAAGTTATAGAACTAAGTGGGATGCAGGAGTCTAATACCATGATAGATTCCTGTGAATTGGTTTTTCCCCAGATGATCACATCCTATCACTAGTTCATTCAAAAACATGATCTATATTTAGATAGCAATTTGTAAGTGCCAATACCAAAACAGCAGAAATAATTATGTAAAATCCATGTTTCATTTGCCTTATCAGAAGATCCTGTAGAATTATTAATTCAGACTAGACAGCTAGTACCTCTGAGCTCAGAAAGCAAGGACTGGTGGTTTTGTAGCTTTATCTCTTTTTTGGAATTAATCTCACCAAAATTTGAAATCCCCTATTTAAGTATGCCTGTGCTAGAAGTATGACTGTTTTCAATTACTGGTATAAATACTTCTGCAATAGCACATTTCCCTTTCTTTAGCTATATACTGAATACAGTACATGAAAAAAAAATTATGACTGATAAATCAAATTCTTCTCAAAAACTGAATGAAAAAACAAATACTCAAACTTGAGAAGTATGCACTTGATTTTGAGTACCAGGAAATGCCTTTAAGATTAGGTTTAATGAAAGTACTCCAATATGCCTCAAAAACACTGCTTTCACTTAGCCAATGAAGTATTTTCTAGACCATATACCAAAACATCTGCAATAAGATAGTCCAAAATGAGGGGCCAACAGGTATTCTGTACGTGCCAGAACCACCACAACAGCTCAAAGCCCAAGAGCTAACAGAACGCTAATGCTGCACGTTTACAACACCTAGGCAGACTTTTGCCCTTGGAATCTTCCTACTAACTCCCCAGACCAGTAGTACTTTCATACTAAATGAGCTTTCAGAGTGTACAGGGTCACAACCCAAAGGACTTTAAATGTGGTGGCAGAATCTGTTAAAAGAAATTCAAATACACTTTGTATCAGCATACTTCTTTTAAAAGTTGGGAATAACATAGGGTTAAGAGCAACTGCAGATGCAAATTTGGAAGCACTCAGGCATTTGTGCAGACTTGTATCCTTCAAGGCAGGGAAAAAACAAAACAAAACCAAACCACACAGCTCCAAAAAACAAGATGAGACAATTTTTTGACTACTGCTTGGCATTGCAAATATATTACTGACAAGAGGCCCCAACTTCCATCTTTCTGTATTTCTGCTATGAGCAATATACAGCTCAAAGCACAGGAAAAGACATAAATCATTGCAAAAGATAACAGCCTGCACTGGTAAACTGCCTAGAATTTAAAGCCTCACAAATGTTGTGGAATGTCAGACTGAAAACAGACGACCGTTCTAGGTGCAGGATCAAACATCTGGCAGCATACCACTTCATAAGAAACCAGCATAAAAGATTTTAAATCCTGAGTGTTAAGAACATTTGACATGTTTTATGAAGGATATCAGGCTGCATTGTTCAGACTTGAATATGACTTCAACACAAATTAGACAAGGCTGACTCAGGCTCTTATAGACTCAGGCTCAGCTGATGAAGGTGATTCAGCAAGTGGTTCTGAGCTGGCAAGGAAAAAACCTCTCCCACTTCCTGTACATGGACAAGTGCAGCTAGTTGCTACAAGACTGCTAGTCCTGTTTGAAGGATGCCAACAAAAACCTCTTATTTAGATTTCAGATTGCTGAACAAAGCATCAAAATAGCTTCCAGAAGCACATGCTTTTGTGTAAACCATTTGTGTTAATTTTTTGATGAAGTAGGCTAAGAAAAGAGATCTATCATCATCCCACCCCAAAAGTATAAAGCCACCACCTTTTGCATTGTTCAACAGCCAAAGTGGCTTTCACTGGGGACTTCCAGCAGCTGAAGAATCACCAGATGACTGGACAGCAGAACACTGCACCTGGTTTATAGTCCTTTTCACACTTCCAGAATGGTGTGGATAATGAAGCATCTCACATTAGCAAGATCTGCTAATGTCTGGCTTTAAGTTAACATTTAGTCATTGAATTTAGTGAGCAATGTTAGTAGGTAATTCTTGATACTTAAAAGCACCTCTTAAATATGCTTCCCAAAAAGCAACACTTCTGACAACTGACTCATGCTCCAATTACCATTGGGTTTGTTTAAAAAAGCATTTTCCATTTAAATTTTAAAAATAAATTAAGAATATTTTTAGAAATGCACTTTACAGTTTATGACCCCAATCCACCAATAGTTTTAACGCCAATTAGATACTGTTGTGTCTTTGGAAAAATATCCTTGACCACACTCCCCTTCCTATTTACATTAAATAATCGAGAGCTTAGATGTACTTGCTGTTGTACATGAAGCAGTCAAGCTCCAAATCCATATACACATTGTATGAAGTATATTTAATAAAATTGGCAGAAAATACCTGTAAGGTTCAGTGTGTGGAAATGCTTTAGACTAAAACCTTTTCCTACCACAGTAATGACTTAATCAAGCAGGGACAAAGGATCCCATGCCGTGACATCACTGCACACCTGGTGTCCCCAGGGGGTATTCGCATTTTTAAAGAGATGAGGGTAAGAGAAGAGGTGGAGGATAGGAAAGTGAGAAGACAAGGATGACTCAGGAGATGAGGGATAGCAGTACTTCCTGGGCAGGACAGTGATTGGCATCTCAAGAACGTTGGGGAAGGGAGCAGGAAATAGGAAAGACTGAATTGAACCCAGGAAGGTCTGAATACAATACAGGTCCTCACACCCAGGCTACTCCAGGAGCACAACAGGAGGCTAAGATTGCACAAGAGTCATAACGATCAGGCGAAGTGAACATCTAAAGAGCTTGTCAGAGTAAGAGACAGCTCTCAGTTCTGATCTTAAGACAGATTGAAATTCTTGTGTACTTTCTGCCACGTCTCTCTGATATTTGTAAATACTTTTACACTCATGTAGGAGAAATAATAAAAGCCAAACAACATACAACAGCCAACAGACCTCTTTGGCAGTTTCAAAAATTCAAGCAGCCCCTATATCTGTAATACTTCTATCAACACAAGCAGTAAAAAAAGACACTTCCACAGGAGTAATAGGAATGCTGGTCATTTGCTAGTGACCAGCATCAACCACAAAAGCTCTTTGGCAGACAATAGAATAGTGAGGAAATGAAGGACCTCCAGCAGATGAGAAGTCATATAAAAGAACCCTTACATGATTTTCCCTTATATGATGCAAACCTTTGTTGCTCATATTCAAGGTGAGACTTTAGACAGTACAAAGTGGCTTCACTCAAAAAGTTAACAGCAGTGCAAGACAACTCTTTCTTGCCAAAGCCTATGCCTGGTGATTTCTGTATTTACAGAGTGATTGAACTATTTTTCAAATCCTTATTTCTGTAAAACAAACACATACTTACACACCTCCTAGTTTAGAGAACTGCTTCTTTGATTTTACTTCTAGTCCTGCACTGTTAATTCCAAGAACAAAACCTGTTTTAAGTGCAAAATCCCTTTCTAACATAGCTCTTAATGCTTTCCAGTAGCTGCACACCATCTAGAGCTAGAATCCAGCTTCCTAAAAAAAGCAGACTGGTATTGTGTTACAATAGCATTTTAGGAAACTGAAAAGGAAATCAGATCAATTTGTCATTTATAAGCCACGTATTGTAGTAAAAACCAGAACCAAAGGATAAGCAAAAATCTGGTAACATAAAGGCCATCACAGTGAGCCAGATCCCAGGCTAGTCTCCAATAGAAATACAACGACCTGTGTCACAACTCTTCATATAACTACAGTAACTTCATTCCCAGGGTTACCTGGGGAAAGCAGGCATAAGAGCTAGATGCTTAGGAGGAAAGCCTATCTCTTTCCTTTTTGCTCCCTTCCTCATCAGATGCAGCAATTAAAACTAGTTAGGTTTTATTGATATAAAGGATTCTTCTGTAGCTCTGAAGATGTTTACTTACATGTTCTCTATACATTAGTAACACATGCATAATATATCAGAAAATAAACCTACATATGCAGGCATTTCTGATTGCTTATGCTGAGATTGGGATTAGAGAAGTACAAAAAAACATTCTTTGATATAACTTGGATGAAACCGTGCATGACCATTTAGATCAATGTCACTGTTGCAATAACTCCCAAAACTGGGAAGAGGTATTTATGAAGGGAAAATATTTTAAATTATTACAAAAGGAACTTTCTAAAGATATGTACAAATTCTTAGTGTTTCCAGCAAGGAAACATACTTTCCATGTTGAGAATATTACTAAGATTTTACTGAGAGCTCAGTAAATACTTGATAACCTTTCACTGGCTAGCTATCAAAAAGGCTCTAAAAAGCTTGTTTCAACTTCCACATACACAGCAATCCTTGAGGAGGAGGCAGTAAGACTGGGGCAAATGATCCCTTCCAATTAAGAAAAAGTAGCTGCAAAGAGTTCGAACCACTAATAGCATTGTCACCCCATTTCCTTCACAACACACTAGTTATGTACGGAGGGGGAAAAAAGCAGTTCGGGAAGGCAGAAGAAATTGCGAGAAAAACGCTGAAGATGTATGTACCTACACAACCACATGTTCGGTTTTCAGCTGCAAAAGCTGCATTTAGGTAACATTTTGCATACCTTAGTGCTTTCTTGAAAGAGTGCTCTGACATACACAAAGTATCAATAAACCATTCTAGAGGTCCAAACAAGAAACAGAGACAAGCATGCACACCATGTAAACCTAAACAAAACACATCAGCTATGAAATCACTAGCATTGCTACTGAACATGCTACTGTGTTTTGTTATACTTTATATATTGGCCAGACAGAAACGCCATATAGCTGGAAGATTTTTCCATTAATGTACCTCTAGACATAATGCAAAGCACATGCTGTTACCCTCTCTACTATTCCACATTTGGCAGAGAGCAAGGTTTGAGCTTATGCTACTGTCTGCAGCACCAGACAGAAAAGCACCCTCCAAATAAAGAAGCGTCAGTGTCTTACCTGTGACTTCCTTGCAGAAAAGAAAACTTAAGACAGTAACGGGTCCCAGCTCACACCACACATTAGCTATTTTAGGACCAAATCCTAACGGCTAGGAAGTCTTTTTAGGCTAATTGAGTCATTTTCATTTCTGCAGATTTTCACATGTGCTATATGTAATCAAGACATCGCCAGAATCTTGCTGGATTGGACCCTAAATATCTGACCTCTATTGATGTCAAGCTATGTTGAATTGCTATTAAAAGGTTTTTTTTTAAGAATCAACCTTCCATCTTTGTTGAAGAGGTAGAAACAGAAAGATACCAAATATGCTTACATAAAATCCACATACTGACTTCGGTGCTGCAGCTTAGCATTACAATGCTAGTTAAAGGCAATATATGAACACTTTTTTTTCTTTACATAAGTGAATTAGAGAACCCTGGCTTGCTCAACAATTTGTGAATTACTCCAGATACTGCTGAAGTCGCTTTCTCTTGCAGCCTTCCCTTCTCACTCTCCCCAACGAAGTGGTACTAAACTTCAGTAGAAGTAAGCTAGAACACAGAATATGCAAAAGCAGGCAAAGTTTATAACTGATGGGTTGTTGTTGGAAGGTTTATTTCATTTTGTGTTGGTATTTTTTTTTAATAACCAAACTGATGTGACAAGATTATTTTTGTCACATGGTACAGATTCCCTATCCAACTCCAGATAAGATCCTCCAATGCACCTCCATGGACCACCTAATGACACTCACTGTGTAAGAGCAAAAGCTGCATAAAGTTCACCTGATCTTACATTTCACTTGAAGCAATTTTCATCTTAGTTTTTCTGAGAGGTTTCCTGAATATTAAGGACCCAGTCCTTCACCAGAGTGGGACTACTTTACACTTACATAACACACATTTTTTAAGATTTATGAGTTGCAGCTAAAATACTAGAGGCTCTAGTTTATTTTGAATGTAAAATAAATGAAACTCAAATTTAACAGAATGGGTACATTTCAAGCAAAAAAAATGTCAACAGCTGCCACATGTTCCTTAAATCCATCAGCTTTAATGCAGTCTTGCCCCATCGTCGCTCAGTCCCACCTTGTACTACCGCATACAGCCATGAAATGGCTCGCCCATTCCACGTCTGCAGATGTCCTGAAACCACACAGTTAACCAGATATAGATATTGATCTGGATTAAAAATAAACATTTCTTATTAGCGTGCGATTTCACAGAGAAAAGATTAATCCAAGACTACTTAAAGTATCAGATTAAGAGCTGGAGAATAACTGCCAGAATAGTTCCCCAAAAAGGATACCTGAAACTAGTCCTCTTACTTGGATAAAGCAAAACTCATTGAGTATGTTACCAGTTAGTTACGTGTATTTACAACAAGTATATTTTGATTAAAACCTTTCATTAAAAAGGAATTAATGGAGTCCACAGCAGACCAACTAAAGACTCACTGATCTCAAAGTATTATTTTTAACAGGTAGACATCTTGAAAGGACCTACACTGAGGACTTCCAACCCCATTTAACATGTCAGCAATCTAGGCAACGATGCATATAATCTCTACCAGGAAGTCTAAGTGCCACAGGTGTCTGTGACCAAGCAGGTACTGAGGAACAAAGGTTGTGGTGAAAGAGTTCATTTAAACCACCTGGCTAAACAATCAACTCATGGGGAACACATGTATCTATCTTACTCAAAGCTCCTTACCAGTAATGACCGTAAGAGCAGGTGGTACCACTATCCTTGACTGTGATAGAATTTTCAGCTTCCTAATCTCTGCAATTCTTTGTTTAAAGCAAAAACTTATGCTCAACATCACTGCAACCAGGCACAACTGTATTTGCCTCCAGAAGTCAAAGCACAAGGCACTGGTGATAAGAGCGGCATCCTCTAAAAGATATCGGGAGTGAAGGGCCCAAACCAACACTCCACCCAAGTCAGTAAACCTCTAAATACACAAGAACTAGGTTGGTCAGTCTTTAAAACTTAACCTTAGTTAAGCTTTAGTAGGAATAACACAAAAGCTTTCAAGTACTTGAACTCTCCTGTCTTTAGTATTCCACTTTAGAACAGTTTTTAATAAATTACTTGTTTAAAGGGGTATGGATTTAGCCAACTTTATTACCACATAGGATTTTTCACTACTCACTGTAAGTACTTGTGTACCAGGTAGTCATAATCATTAGTTGCATTACTTCAGGATGAAAACTATTATCAGTCATCAGGAGCCAATTATTAAAGACAAACCAAGTTCAGCGGCTGAACCTCAGTTTTTCCTCAACCCAGCACTGCTGTGCTTCGCCGGGACGGCACCCCCCTAGCACACCAGACAACTAACAGAGCCACGGCTGCAGTGCCCAGACAGCCCGGCTCCGGGAGCGCACGGGCTGCACGCACCGAAGTTTTCTCGCTGCCTGCCATCAGGCCATCCCCTCGCCAGGGGACCGGGGGGAACACTGCCGCTGGGACACAGCTGCCAGAAAACCACGGCTCGGCGGCGGGCGGGGGGGGTCTCCCCGCAGAAGCCCCTCCAGAAGCATCCTCTGAAGCAGAGGTGCGTCACCTGTTGTTCCACAACGCCGCCGCGTTACCTTCCCGGAAGGTTTTTCCTGCTCGAGGACACCAACACACAAACCCTTTTCAGACCCCGAGCGGCGACGGGAGACAGAGGACGCGGGGGGGCCGCAGGGGGCCCTGCCCGAGCCCCGCGCCGGCAACAGGCGGCCCCGCGACTCGAAGGGAGCCAGCTGCGCCCCGGCAAGTG
>VZZY01018259.1:131296-162754 GCA_013400335.1 Eurystomus gularis
AAAAAAAAAAAAAAAAAGCAGCACCTGACACCAGTATTCCAATAGGCATCTAAGTCGATCCCTGCTTAGTGCCATTAAACTGGAGCTATGTGAAATTACACTCCTCTGAATCTAGGCATGAGAACATTACTTTTTCTTTTATTTTGCATGTATTAGTCTAAATCAGTATTGCACACACTCATAGAGAAGAAATTTGTCATTAGTTCTGACACCTACCTGTTACTGTTTACTGCAAATTTAACAGGCTGCCCAGGGAAGGGGTTGAATCACCATCGCTGGATGTGGTCTAAAGCTGTGTAGATGTGGTGCTGAGGGACATGGTTTAGCAGCAGACTTGGTAGAGTAGGGTTGTGGTTGGACTCAATGATCGTAAAGGTCTTTTCCAAGCTAAACACTTCTAGGAATCTATGTAATATCTTCAACTTGCAGAAAAGTTTTGTATAACTGTTGAATAGGGCCTTAACACACCCTTTCTGGATGTTGGATCAGATCAAGAAATCTGGTAAGTGATGACGAGATATTTCCCTATGCACTGAGTGATGTGCTGAAGTTAGCAAAAACAAAAGAATGAGAAGTCCACCTGTGTAACTTTTCTTTCACATGCACAATTTCTCCAGACATTTGCATTTACCTGTGTGTTTAATGGTAGTCTGGCAGAAAAGGCAGAACTGCAAGCAACCCTACACTTTGCTGCAAACATTACTTCCAGTTGATAATATGTGGATACTGAAGGTCATAAGATTAAAACACTTGAGGATTTTTTTGTTTGGCTGCTATTTGTAAGGTGTATTTCACCAAGATACTGCTAGATGTACAGACTTTAATATTTGTTCTTCGTTTTTCTAGGTAGCATCCAGTGCTTTGCTGCTGTGATACATGTAACTCTTCTTAAATCAGGGGGATATTCCTGTATTTATAGTTAAATAGTGCTTAAATTCTTCACTGAATGAAGATCATGAAAATGTGTTATGGCCCAGAGGACTAAGAGCTCAGACCTGCTGAGAACTGGGTGCCTGGTTGCTGTATAACCCCGCGGTACAGCAGAGCGGTGGCATTGTTAAAAAAAAGAAAAAACTGGGAAACTACAGGTATGAGGAACCAGTTGCAGGACTGCACATTCAGTGTCTGCGCAGGATTTTAAATGCAAAGTCATCATAATGATACCCAGCTCTTAAACCATGCTTTTTACTTATAGGCATGTAAGAACTTAACCAAGGAGGTAGGTATCATTATCTCTGTCTTCCATAAAGGGAAATCTAGTCATTAGACACGGAAACAACTTGTCCAAAGTCATTAGGATCAGAGATTGATCAAGGGATTAAAACCAGACCTTCTGAATTCCAGTTTAGTGTCATTGCTGCTCAGCAACTCAGCTTCTCTTAAAACTATTTTTTTTTTCTAATTTGTAGTTTCTGAAGCACCATGCTATAAATAGAACACACATACTGTGACAATGTTTGCTCTCTGCTTTTAGGCAGTGCTTTCATACAGTTCTAAAGCACAAACATGCTTCGCATTTTGAGATCTCTGAGGACGGTCCTTTCACTTCTTTACAATTGATACTTGACTATTGCATTTCACTAACCCTCTTTTCCTCCTTCTGTTTGTACAGCACATTGAACCAGATTTCATCAGCAATTGCAAAATTATTTTCATACATCAGCCTTAAGTTTTCAGTGAGGCTTTTAGGTTCCCAAGGAATTCAGGCTCAGGCCATGTTCATTCTCTTTATAGTTAAAAATGTTTATTTGTTTTATATAGGGTGGAATAGTTGGATTTGATTGAGGCTACTGTCTTTTTCATTCATTAATTTCATTTGTCAGCAGACAAATCTACTGAGCCAGGTACTGTTCTCACTTACAGTAAGGTATCTAAAATGTCTTTCTGAAGCTATTTAACAGACCTATCCTGTTGCAACATCTGCCACAGTCTGTCTGGCTACATCTGAAAATTAAAACCAGAATCTATATTCTTACCACAGAAGAATTTACTTACAACATTAAGTGTGGTCATTTAGATTTGAAGACAAATTAATAAAAGACTCTGTTTTGCTAAACTATGCTGCTGTCTAACATATTTTGTTTAGGTTTCTGACTGCTAATTCTTTTACCTGAAAAACACTTTACCCCAATAATCTGCTGTTAATCTGCTGCAATATTTTGAATGCACTCTCTAGACACTACTTTCTTAAGCTTTATGATAATCCTGTAGACCGTACTCTTTTATTCATCAATTAATAATGTCTGAGACCATTAGACAGATTGGGGACATGAAGTTTGTTTGCCTCTGTCCTGCCAAACCAGTTCTGTGGGTCAACAGCAGATTCCAGTTTCGAGGCTCTCAACCTTGTCTTTCTCAAGAGTATCGTTTTCACTATAAAAACAGTTTTTAGTTGTCATTCTTTTGTATCAACTGTTATTTGCATTTATGCTACATGCAATATTTGAACTCTAAGATCAGAGCTATCAGCATAATCTTAAACCTTACTTAAAGGTTCACCTAGAGCAGAAGCATTAAGTCACTTCAGTGCCAAATATAAACTATTAAATAATTCAATGTGTACTTTTTCAACAGACATAAATTATTGACCAGAAAATGGCCCAGCGAAGCCCAATCTTCCCAACTCTTGCCCCTTCTGAAAGGTACAGTTTGGAATATAAAAAATAAATTTTTCATATTGCGGACTATTATGTGTCTCTTAATTCCCTATATATAGTAATGCTGTGACTTGGGACTGGGGCATTAGTATGCAAAGCAACGTGAAATACTGTAAACTCATTCAAATCACGGCCCACATCATGATTCCTTACTCAGCTTTTACTTAACCCTTTCCCAAAGAAATTAAATAGCTTAAACTGTAACTGAGTTCAAGTCCAAGAACACTACACTTTATCCAGTCTTCTAATACTGTGGAGTAAGCGTGAAAACTCAGAGCCAGAAGTGACCTTTGTTGCGGTCCTCATACATTTTCAATGTTATCGTTGTGAAAGTAAACTGTTAATTTGGCTCATAAACAGGAAATGACACGGAGAACACAGGAAATTAAAGAGTTCCAAGAAAAATATTTCCTCCTTCAAAGTGGGGTTGAACTTTTATCTTCCACTTCCACTTCCGAAAATTTTCTGTAGAGAATATAGCAGCAGGAAGATTGCATATATTAGCAGCCTAATTGTTTTTACTTTGAGCACCCATGAGCTCCATGGCTTTCCATGGAAGCTTTATAGCGCAGAGCTCTCTTGAAAAATCTAGACAATTATTTAAGGTACCCAAATGTAAGCTATTTGGGGGCAAATTTTTACTTCTAAGACTATGAGAAGCTTGTAATAATTTTGGTCTCTCCTCAGTTTCTACATCTATATACGCTCCTGTCCAGTTCACGGGGGAATAAGCTTCTGTATGGTATTACAGGATAGCTACAGAGACTGAAAAAAGGAACGGACACAAGCTAGTCATTTTAAACTCGGACTGTTTTCATTTAATTTGCAGTAGCTACCTTCTACAGTTACTGCTTTGATTAAGCCTGAAAACTGTAAAGACTAATAGTATTACTTTTGAAAACCAATAAAAGGGTTTTGAATTTGGATTCTTAATGAAATAATGGTTCCGAATTGTAACTGCTTTTATAATGCTAATGTCCTTGAGATCCTACGCTTTTGTAAGCTTCCTTAAAGAGTAGGAAAAAGGCCTGACCTGCCTTAGTACAAGATACACACAGTAGCCAACACAGCACCCACTTATTTGTAGCAGTGGGCCCCCTCTCTGCAAGTATTTTGGTGCTTCTCCCCAGGACTGCTACTAACATAGTATCTCAGTGTCTCCAGTACAAAGACATTGCAGAGTTTTGTGTGAGAACTTAACAATATCTGGATATTCTTCTTCACTAGACGGGTTCGAAACATACCGCTGCATAGCCAGGCATTGACAGCGGTCCCTTTGGCATCTGCAAGCCTGGTGGATCAGCTGGAAGACAGAATCCTAAGCCATGAGAAAACAACGGCGGCTCTTGTGGAACACGCTTTTCGCATTAAGGAGGACATTGTTTCCACTTTGCACAGAATGCAGAACAAAGGGGGGGGCGACCGGTTGGCTAGGCAACTCTTGGAAGAACATATCCGAAACATAACGGCAATAGTGAGGCAGCTTAATCGGGACATCGAGGTACGTTAAGAATTTTTCACAGGACTAATGCCATCTCAGCTACTTATTCCTTCTAATCTAGTAAGAAAGTTTACCACGGGGTAAGTAAAGGTCAGACAAGGTCTGAAGATCCTGTAAGGTTATAAATTGTTTTTGTAACTTGAAAAACTGTTTGCATATTACAGTGGCTATGAAAATAGCACAGGATATTCACATATAAACAAAGAAACCTTTGTGGTACTAATAAGCTTGCTTTCAAAAGCTGCAATGGAAAGCCCTGAAAAAATGAATTGATGCGACACTAATACCCAGCTCAACTTCAGTCCAAAGGCTGTGCTGTATAAAGACCAGGAAATGCTTTAGCTCTATAATAAAGTTTCTTTCACTTCCCACTTACTGACGACGCCAAGTAGCCAAACCCAGCCACTCACTTTTATGACCTAACCATATTCAGATACATGACTTCACGTCTGAGCTCTGCTGCAGTGAGCAACGGCGGTGTGCTGGGAAAACCGAGAGGATGAAAATGAATACTTAAGTCTCCATTCCATTGTTAAGTTATACTTTGTACATAGTATGGTATTTATGTGCAGACTGGACACTAAGAATAAGAAATAATAATGACCTAATTATTAAGAAATAATAAGTTACCTAAAAGGGTCATTTACTTGTCTTGTATGACAACACACAAAGATTTTAAAGTAATAATAAAATAGTATCTGATGTTACTGCAATACTGAGAAATAATGAGCGGCATTTTAAGTGTATATGAAATGTGACATACTGAGTTTGTATTTGCATATGAATGCTTTGTAGATGCTGCAGGAACAGATACGTGTCAGAGACAATCTCAGCTATGGAACTAATTCTACCCTGAAGAGTCTGGAAATGCGGCAGCTTTCTGGTTTAGGAGATCTTCGGGGAAGAGTTGCAAGGTAAGAGTCAACAAGGAAGTATATTTTGGGGACTCACTAATGTTGTTTAAATCTTGAAGTCTGAATGTTAATGATAATGGGCTGAATTTGACTTTGGCAAAATTCCCAGGATAATTTTGCTCAGTCTTTTCAAGAAAATGAATGATAATCCTTTGCATTCCAGGTAATTTTAACAAATTACCTCAAATTCCTTTGGAATTTGGATTTTGTTCAGCTTTAAAAGGTACTATCGTTAGGCTGGCCTATCTTTGAAACAAATTAATTAGCACAGTTATAAAGACAGCATGGAACAACCTGTACTTGTAAAGGACAGAATAGTTGCACATATTTGTGCACATTTTAGAAGTAAAAATCTTCCCATTCAGTTACTGGTTTGCCATATTAAAAATTACATAGGCCACCCAACATGTAAGGAACAGAAAACCATAAAGTGATAGAGGTTTTACAGGCTACTTGAAACACCAGTTTACAACTGTGCAACTACACTGACTTCATGTCATGCCATCAATGACACAATTTACCAACCCCAGTACAACAACATTTGCTTAAGTGTCTGTAAAGTTGAACAGAAGATAGAGGATATGTAGAGCTATAGAAAAAGGAGCTAATCTGGCCTAAAGTACCTTAGCTAATAACTTTGGTGGAATTGTACTTGACCTGAATTGGATATATTGTCTATATTGTACAGGTAACTTTTCTTTTTTTTTGTACTTCAACTGATTTAGTGATAAACTTCAACAGCCTACAAAAATAACCAGGGAGGGATTTTCCTTGAACCAAAGCTTTCTCATAAATTACCTGATTGTTTCAAGTTTCCACTGTAACTTTCATAGCTCACTTTGTAAAGGATAATTTAGAGAGGTTTTACAAACTCCAAGTCATGCACTATCCTTTAGCAAACAGGAATGGACTAGACAAGTTTATTTTGCCAAATCAGAAAACTGATTGAAAAGCACATACATATATATACATACATATGTATCTATCTGACTGAGAAATCCTTGACAAACTTACATGTTTAGATCTTCCTGCCTCTTTATACAAGAAGAGTCCACTTTGAGATCATACTATATCCTGAGTGAGGCCCGTATTTGGAGCAACATAGTTACTGACCTCGTGAAGCAAAATACAGTGCCTTCGCTTTCAAGTAACAAGACTTAAGCAAATAAACACATGCCAGCAGGAGCTTCAACAGAGCCCTTGCCTGTCCTGAGTACCTGGTATGGGGACCAGTGGTGGACTAGCACAGCCTGTGCCAGGATTTCTTCCTTTATTCACTTAAGGCAACACCTTTGTGCTGTGCCTGGGTTGCAATATATCTGATAGTTGTGTGAGATTATACCAATCCGTGTATTGGCAGCACAACAAATGTTGGATATTTGCATTTATTACCATCAGAGAATCAGTTTATTGGTTTATTGTCTTTTAACTGTTACCTTCTATTCAGCATTATGTTCTCTGCATAGAAGCTTTCCTGGAATGAGGGAAACAGGCTTCCCTTTATTAGGAATCATTAAAGCGGTGTTCCATGGGAGAAAGCTATTTTCCTTTATTTATAGACATATTCTACTTTGAAAATTAGTGCTCCTGTGAATAATGATTGTAGTAATATCTGGAGATCATGGTCAAAATGGCAGTTTGTTATGCTGTTGGCATGATACAGATACTTACCAGAAATATCCTCCGGGCTAAACACTTTCTGATTACTCTAGCCAACACTCCTTATATAAAATAAGCTGACCTTACCTAATGTAATTTTACTTTTACATCTGGTCTTGCTAGCTTTCAGATGAGCTCAGAGAGTGAAACCTTAGAAACATGATCAAGTTACTGTCAGTTACCAACTTACTGCACATCAGCTCTCAGCCACAGTCAAGGCACTACACGTGGCTCAGGCTGCAGTGACAGGAGGCTGACTGAACTCCAAGTACATCACATTTGCTCTGGGCTAGACGTGGACAATCAATGTGACTCAGTTTACACATGCCACATGATAGTACATCACTTAAGTCTGAATCTTTTGGTCCTGTAATAATTTTAGTGTCAATCTCAAGATTCTGGCCAATTTTCAGTTCCAGTAATTATATGCATCCTAAATATCCTATTTAACTTCAGTATTGGAGAGATTGGTGTTTATTTCCTAACACCAACCGTTCTGTAACCTGCCAATATATCATCGAACAACTGTCTCATTATTTCTTGAGAGCTGCTGCTTTTAATGATGAGAACAGGGATACCTACATGTATATACAGTTCTGAAGCACAGCTCCGAAACCACACTACCCACAGTTCTGGGGAGGTGAGAGTCAGACAGACCTCACAGTTTACTTCACCTGCACCACAGAATCAGCTAATACCCCTGGCAGAAGACAACTGAATACACATTACAGCTCATGTCTCTGGGCCGTTTCTTATTAAGCATAATTTATTGATGAGTTCGTAAAGCATCATTACAGTGTTCACCATGAATGATGCTGCACATTTTCCTAAGAATCAGCATTATTATTACCTTTAAGAAAAATATTACCTCTACTAAATTCAGTGACACATTCAGCAGAAAATTAGATAGATGCCGATAGATACATTACTCCAGCCTCCTGTCCCTGATGTTGGCAATTTTATATAACATGGATTTATCAGTTCTATTTCTAGTGATATTAGATCATAAAATTCATGAGTAGTGCCTTATAATTTATTTACAGAATAACTTGTGGACTATCATCATTTGTCTGGAAAGTTTAAATACAGCAGCCTGGTCAGAACCATAGCAGTAGCTGTCTCTAGAAGCTTCCTGATAGCTAAAACACCCAGATAAATGGCAACTATGCATGTCCAAATTGGGCCTATATAGATACTTCACATATATAGAATTTTTTTCATATATATTATAGATCTGATTCATTTCAGACACCCTGTACTCATTATATGTAGGCAGATTTTCCTACACTGCACAGAAAATGAGTCTGATGCATCTGGGATGCACTGCATTTATGAATTTCTTAAGTACAATAAATCTGCCGCACTCCGGCTACTTGCTGTCTAGGAGATACACACAGTGAGGACTGACCTGGGCTCCCTTCATCCAGGCTATTCAGAATCTACCAGCTCTGCTGTTCTTGCCCAGTGGATCCCCTGGATATATGAAAATGCTTTTTACTACTTGCTTTTCAGCTACTAGGTTTTCACTGAAGCACTGGTATTTTAATTGAAATCCCCTGCTACAATAAACCAGGAACATTAAAAACTTGTATGTACCATTATAGCATATTTATATATCACCCTGTTGCAGAGTATTGGTGAGACAACCATCGTGTTTCAATTTCTTAGAGAATGAAGGCAACAGAAGTACTTTTCAGTGTGCCAGAAAAATAACTAATGCTTTTGCTTACTATGACTTGGAAGTTGTTTGATAATTTTACTCTTATATTAAACATTACTGGCTTCTAGAATTATAATGTATTCTGAAATTGAGAATAATACTTGGCACTATGAAATCTCTCCATTTATTCTTCATTTACTAATTTCACACAATTTCACATTTACACAGCTTGGTCATCATAAATTCTAAAAAAGTCCTCCAAAAATCAAACAGTAGTAAAACAAACACATTCTAGTGCACCTTTGGCCCAAATGTCAACAGTGCATGTGTACAACTGTACATGTGTATACAACAGTGCATCTGTATACAACATAGCGGGATAAATTCAAAAGCCAGCTTCTGCATTTCAGACATGAAGACAGAGAAATTTTTGTGCATTTCTTTGTACAAAATGGTTTTATGTACAGCTCTTATATTTATTTTGAAACCATTATTCTTCCTAGAAATCTTCATATATTTCTCATTTATTTCCTTGTGGTCATCAGATGACCAAATCTCTAACAACTTCTGTCTTTATATCCATAGTCTATTGGCTGCATTTATGTAGACAGTCTGATGAAATTACCCAGGTGCTTAAATCTGGTGTTCAGAAACATTTAGCCCTATTTTTAAGAAGAATTCTACTGTCATTTTAACATGAATCTATACAGAAGTATCAAAACAGAACTTTCAGAGGTACAGGAAATTCAGTGGGGATTGTAGTGTGCCTTCCCCCCCCTTTTTTTTTCAACAGTGAAAAATTCCTAACTATAAAATGCCCTTTTGTTTAAATAGCTGATTTTCTTCTGACCTATCAGTAGAAATCTGAATCACAAGTGTTAGAAAGCCCATGGTTTCCCATATGTTCATCTTATTATTGCCTCCTCCGCCACCTGAAAGCTTGTGGAAACATTCACTTATTTAATTGTTTTAAGTTTGTAACTCAAAATGTATACTCACATAATTAATACCAGAATCTCATTCTTTGTCAATAGCACACTAAAGTTTTCTTCCACATCAAAACTAATCAGGTGTTCCTGAGTATGTACAATATATACAGCTCTTTGACCACTTCAAAATATGAAATATTGTTTTTTAAAAAGAAAACAAACATAGCGGGATAAATAGTCCTTAATTGCAGACAATGGTATTTAATCCAAGTTTGTTTACAGGGGTGCAAATTACAGTATCCCTGTAGAAAAATAAAATAATTTGATTAATACATGCCAGGCTGACACTAAATTAACACAGTCAGAATTTGAGTGTTTCAGTTACCATGCAACTATGTGACCCCTTTGATCATGTAACTGAGTTCTACAAAGAAGAGAGACGCACTGTGATTAAACCCAAAGCACTGATTTGCCTCAGTTATAGATGCCTGCTGTTTATATTAGCTACAGTAGTTTCAAAACGGCTGCTTTTTGTATTTTCTGTCATGCCTTAGAGAAACAACACCATTTTTTTGAGCCCATAGGCTTTTGGTGACTAGATAAAAAAATTGTTTAACTCCTCTGATTCTCTGTGATTCTAACAAAACAGAGAGATTTGGCTTCTCTCATCTTTCTGAAGAAACTGCCTGATTGTAAGACCTACAAGTACGGTTCACTGTTATGTAAACCTTAGTTGGTCTTCCTACAGGCATAACTACTTGGTCTTACAATGCTGAACTGCTGAACTAGAAATTAATTTCCATGTTTTAGAATTTCTATGTGCTCTTTTGCATTCCTGATGACTCTTATACTGAAGTTGTACCACAATTCTAAGCAGATGCTCCAATTGTCATTTCAGTTGTTACTTTCCCTTCATGTTTAATGATAATGGTAGTTACTGTAACTGAGGTGATGAAAACACATGTTGAAATGAAAGCCTTCAAACTGAGATGTGACTGCAAAGTGGTTAAAGCGTGTCACTGGTTTAGGTAATGACTTAACATGCCTTCACTTGTTCCATTTTACTGCCTTTTCCTCCCTCAAATTGTAACTGGCTGTCTGTTCTCCATCAGTTTGGTAGATCAAATTTGTTAACATTACCAATTACATATAGCAAAAAAATAGACATGACTCATACTTCGCAGAGGTTTTACTCCTGAAATTACAGTACTTATATTTTTACAGCTCAGTTAATGTTCTTATTGTGTTACTGTAGATGAAATACACCTGAACAAAGTATTTTTGAAATGTGGTAGAAAATGCACGTATTCTATAGCACATTTATCCTGAAAATGTTACAGCATCAAGAATTGTTCCAATGTGAAGAAAGGAAACAATAATTACTATGTTCTAGGACTGCATTTCATAGTCTTTTGTGAAACAAAACTGCCAGTGCTTTTCATTACAGTTTTACTTAACAACTAGTAACTGTAAAATTTGCCCCTTGTTGTTTACTACATAAATTAATTGTATACTACTATTTCACAAATAAAAATAAGAATGTAAACCTCAGAGATACACAGCTACAATAATGAAAAAATAGCCCTCAATTATTTAAGCTTCTAATCATGTAGGCAAAATCATGCACACCTTAAACAGCTGTCTTTTGGAGTGTAACAAAAATACAAGGTATTGAAATTCTGCATCTTTGCATTTCTAATGTGATTTCCCTGACTGATAACAACAAAGTCTACACATACTATGTCAGCCCCAAGAGGACGGGAAAGTATATGTCAGACTATTTGACTTCTACTCCCATTGGGAGCAGTTTGCTGAATACTGTGAGAGACACCACCATCCTTACAATGTCATGAGACATTGGTTTTTTAGACAGCCAGCAATTTCACAGAAATGTCTGGTCTAAAATGGATCATTTCAAAAGCCTGGATCTATATTCTATTCAGCCTTTGCTTTGGTATTTATTGTTTCCAACAGGTGTGATGCTGGGCTAGCCAGACTGTCTGCAGAGCACAAAATTACATATGAAAGACTTCAGAGCCTAAGTAAAGACCAACACACTTCCAAGCTGATCTTAGAATCTAAAATCAAAGAGGCAGAAATACAGGTATGGTATTTAGACCCAAGCAATCATGTATGGGATAGTCTAAATCACACAGACTCCTTTACTGTTAATTATTATCCTGGGAGGTCACAGATTTACATATGGAAAGGTGTATCTGCTCAAGGTCCTTATTAGACCGAGTATTGGTACCTAGCTGCATTACCGTACTGGTCTAACTGAAAAAAAAAGTCCTTAATTTGCTGCTTTCAGCACACTGTGTAGAAGGGGCTAGTATTTAAAGAACTCCAGGAATGAACAAAAGTCAGTGATGACTGGTCTGAACGGCTTCTGGAGGTTGAAAAGTGAACGTGACATGGATGCTCTACAAAACTACCACAACAATGCAAGCATCAATGTCCCTTGGTGTATGTTTTGGCCTTCCTGGGATGATTTTATATGTATTTGAACACAATTTTTGAAGGTCTGCAAAACAAAACTGGGTTTGGGTTCTGTGAATTCATTAATCTGTCTGTCAGGTTTCTCTTCCATTGGGTATGAGTATGGAAGTGAGCACTAGATACAAGCAGAGACTTATGACATTAAGGAAAAGGATTCTCCATATCTCTATTTCAAGGCCTTCACATTTTCTTGGGCAACAGAAGTATTTTACATCTTCATTCTGTGGCAGGTGAATGGTTAAAATCCACTTTACCTTTCTCAGAAGACTCAACGTGATATATTAGCATGCTAGGAGCTTAGTGTCACAAATCTTTTAAAACAGAACACTGTTTTGTAGAACTGGGATGATTGTTTTGGTGAGAAACATTTTCTGTTAGTAATGACCTATCCCCAGTTAAATCCAGCACCTTTATCACTGCAGTAGCCATTATACATGAAGTGATGAAGAATGTCACTCAGCATTGGTGTTCTTTGCCATTCATTTACTCTGCTTCTATAGCAACATTGAGATGTGCGGATTGTGTAAATTAAGCTGTCTCAAGGGGAGGGAGGAGGTAGACACTTTCAGGGCAAGACTCTTCAAATTATTTATGGCTGAAAAATTACACTCTGCAATGTTTATACCTTCATCTTGCGAGAGTATATTTGTCATGATAAAACAGAATGTGCAAATACGCTATTTTTTAAACGTTAGCAAAAATGGCCCTTCTTTAAGATCTCCTCTACTGCTATGAAAACATCCCAAACGAAACGGTGATGAAATGCTGTTGCAAAATTGTATATTCTGAATTTTGTTTCAGATTTCTCATCTTCTGAGCAGAGTAGAGCAATCAATAATGCAACAAGAAGCAAAGCTGAAGATTGCCTACAAAGAGAGCAACCAACAGCTCCACCTTCTGGATATGAAGTGAGTGCCCGGGAAACCTTGCTGCTGGCAGACACCCTGGAAGGCAGGGCCTTGATTTTCCAAGTTTGAGTGGTTAATCTTCAGGTCTACAAAAGCATGAACTTCTATAAATATGTACATGTGCTCAACATATATCAAAAGCACAATGGTCTGTTCAAGTGGGACTCCCTTTCAACAAGAATCCTACCCCTGATGTGGTTAGACCATTCTGAAAAGCCCATTAACCCCTATTTAACTGTTCAGGTAGAACTTGTATTCAATAACACTTGTATTAAATAACTAAAGATTTGTGTAAGAGTGGCCTGGTACCTTTTTGCAAGAACTGTATGAAGCAATGAATGCTGAAGGTGGCTGTTGAGAGCAGGGCAAGAAGTTTTACTGAAAAAAACAGGAAGTGAGGCACAACATTCACGAAGTGTTACTGCTTTAAATTGGCATCAAATACGAACATATAACTCAAGCATATAAATTAATAGCGATAAGCTACTTTGACTATATCCCTGTATAATGTGTAGTAACAGCAATTCAGATATTAACTCCTCTCCAGGCATTTCATTCAGTGGCAGTTCTGGCTTAAGCTGTCCACATCCTTACTCCTCATGCAATCCCCTCAGGTCAATATAACTATTTGCAAATCAGATGAAATAATAGATTCAGGTTTCAAATAATCAGTGGCAAAAGATCACCTAAAGAACCATTTTCACTGGCACAACTGGTTGCTGTGAACTTGATGTGGGTATGGGCAATATAAGCGGGGATATACGAACCAGTTTTGCCACTAAAATAAATGTTTACCAAACCTTTCTTCAGATTTAACACCTACGGCTATGAAGATTATAATCTGAATGGATGATCATATTCTGTTTTCAATGCTGCAAAGAATTTGCATCTACAATGCCTTAAAATGTTATGATATGTTTCATACAAAAAACTGGTTTGTTTTGCTTCCACCTTTTCAAAAACAATGTTACCTTACCCAGTTTAACAGCCCTAAAGTTCAAAGATTCACTTTCATATGGTGTCAAAAATGTATTACATTGTCATTAGGTTTTTTTTTTATGAAAGCGCATAAAAAAGTCACTTCTGAATGACCAAATGTTTTGCCTTTTTGTATCTGCTCATTTCTGTTATGCTCTTAGACTAAAAAATGCTATTGAGGAGCTCAGCAGCCAGATTTTGTCTGCACGTAGCTGGTTGGAACAGGAACATGAAAGGATTGAAAAAGAGCTTGTGCAAAAAATGGACCAACTCTCACTGACTTTTAAAGAAAGCACTGTAAGTTTCATCAAAATGTCCTAATAATGCTTCTCAGAAAGTAGTCAAAAGCATTATTAATAACTAAGATGATGTAATTGAGATATTGAGAAAGATTTTCGGACCTCCTCAGTATTAAAGTCTTTTCAATGATGTCAAGTGATGTCAACATCACCACAGCCTGAGAGTCTTCAAATAAGTCTGATCACTTCTAAAGAGATCAGTATTTTAGTCTACAGTAATCAAGTCAGTTTAAACAATTTTATTTAAAAAAAATTCCCTACACCTTTTAATTCCACATAAAAGATGATTAGTCAATATCAATTGCATATTTGGGAAAGAACACTGTCATTTCATATACACAGTAAATCATTAAAGTTTTTTCCCGGCTCCAGGAAATGAGTGAAAGAGCTATAGAGATGAAATTCAGCCAAATGGCAGAGAAAATTGACAAAATAGAAGAAATACAGAAGATAACAATGGAAGCACATGAAGCAAAACAGACTGAAGAAAAGATAAACATTCGCATTGGCAAGCTTCAAAACGAGATAAATGAAGATATAAAAGAAATGAAAGCTGAAGTTAATGCTGGTAGGACTATAGTTATCAAGTTCTTTATTCTGAATTGTGGTAATAATGATAATAGCCAACGTGCCTGTGCTTGTGTTGAAGTAGTTTAAAGCCTTTTGGGCCCGACATAATGGCAGCACCTGTGGCATTAAAAAGGATTTTCACTAAGTGTGAAATTCACAGCAACAAGAGGTGACATCTTATTAGCGCAGAAGTGCTCTCCCCAGAACATACACAGGTGTAGCCTGACTGCAACTAGGGGCATTGTTGCCATCAGCACACAATTACAGTCCTATTTTTCTTCAGAGTTTTTGCTGTCTTCCTCGTGTAAAGCAGTCTGTTATGGTAGGAAGCGTATTCTGATAGTAATTATGTGATACTCTTGCTTTTGATTATGAACTGATTTAATTCTCACCTGCAATTAGGATTTGCAGCTATCTATGAGAGCATTGGGTCTCTACGGCAAGTTCTAGAAGCAAAAATGAAGTTGGACAGAGACGAACTACAGAAGCAGATCCACCAAGTGAAGCAGGAGGTTCCAACATGGGGAGCGGCTGGGCCATGACTGTAAGGCTTTGTCTGGGAGATTAACGTTTACCTGGCTGACTAGGCAGACTATAACCTTGTTCCAGTCTGTAATCCAAATTAAATGCATGTACCAAATGACATGCTGCTGTTGCACAGGTCCGTGTGTTTACTCGAAACCGTAAATGAGAACTGTTCTGAGAGCTGACAACAAGCTTTTAGGGCTGAGGTGCTGATTTGCCACTGCACTACTCTAGTTGCTCTCAGGAGATTAAGCACCATATAAAACTGGAGTAATATATTGGTGAAGCTGGCACCTAATTTGCTAAAGGCATTTCGGTGTTCCCCAGTTTTGCAGGCTTGATCAGGCAGGTATCTGCTTATGTATGCTGCACACACAGTGCAATACTGCCTTGATACAAAATACTTAATTGAAGTCAACAGATGTTTTTACAGTAACCTTCTCTACTACTGACTTCCTGGGGAGACAGAATTGGCACCAAAAAGACCAATTTTCAAAATCTCGTTGCCATCAGAAAAATCTTTGCTTAGTTTCGCAAGTATCCTCTGTGTCTATGTGTAAACTAAGTAGTGTTACATGATGTAGTTGTAGACTAAGATGATCCATGACCAATGTAAGAAACTTAACTCGTGGTCTTAAGTATTGTGACCTTTTAAAAATTACTAACTAAGAGGAGTTGAGACAAGGTAAAAGATGTATATAAAGTATTTTACAACTGGGCATGTGTTTCCGTGACCTGTTTTGTTATATTAGTAAAAATTTTGAAAGGTTTGAGGACAAAAGAGAAGGCGAAAATCTAACTTAGTCTGGAGAATATAATGTAAAATAAAATGCAGTTTGTGATCTGGTTAGAAATTGTTATTGAAGTAAAACAACTGATTCTTCAAATTTAAGTAGACTGTAATAATTTACTAGATTCAAGTTGCTAATTGCACTCACAGTATTTCCAAATAACAATGGTGCTTATTTCCTTTCCCAGAATGGATTACATCACGAAAATCAGCACCCGTATGGCATATTATTATGGACAGGAAAAAATGATAAAACATGTTGATTTTGTATCTTCACTTATAGCTTGATATTGCTCCTTGTATTTGTAAGTCATGCAGGATTAAGCACTCATGGACAATAAAATACTTCATCCAGTATTCAATTACTTTCTTCTATTAACAATAATTCATATACAAAAATACTACTAATTTACACAAGCATCACTGGTAAGGTAAATAAATTAATAGCATGTTTCTGCACTGTCTTTAATGGACCTTTCTTTTGCCAGTATTACTACAACCTATTTGGAAAACATCAGGGGCAAATTTCTCACCACTTCCACGAAAGAAGGTTTTGTCCATAGCATCACCATATTAAAAACAAAACAACAACAATTGCACCAGAAACTTAAAATCATTAACTTCAGTAGAACAGTGTAAAAAAATCAAGAAAATATAAACTTAGGTGCTAATCCGGTGAAGATGTATGTATTAAGTTCTTATATAGTTGAAAATAATTTAATGTATGAAAGATACATGAAGTTTTTGCAACTCTGGCTTCCAATGCTCTCTGATAACAAAACTGCCTCTGTTATTTCTGTTTGTATCATCCATGTGCTCTGAAATATATTTATAATGGCAGCTAAGGGAAAAGTCCAGTTCACTAAAGGAAGACAATTAAATGCTTGCAGATATTTCTTAAGAATTGTCTTAAAATTAATTAATTTTTCATGTCTGTATTCTTAACTATTCTTAAATATTTAGCCATGTGTGTTGTGGAAAAGCTATCACTGGTGTTTTATTTAAAAAAAACAAAAACAAAACCACAAAGTAAAAAAGAAGCAAAAGCAGATGGAACAAAAACCCAACAGTTTTTTTCTTCTGTAATTGGAAATTCGTACCTGAGAGAATCTGGTATGATACAAAGAGCATACAAGGAATCAGAAACAATTTATACAGGATTTTAATAAAATGTTTCTCTTGTAAAAATCTTGTGATTCATCCAGATATAAAATGACACATAAAACCCTATCCAATTTTACTTTTGCTCCTTTGAAAATATTTTCTCCTAAATCTCAGCTAAAGCAAATAACTAAAAGCCCAAATAAAACAATATTGAAACATGACCTTACTGTCAAGCAGTGCCTTCAAAAAGTGCTGTGTGCAAGGAGGCACAGGTTATGGGGAGTCATATTCTTGGAAGAGATGGACAAAAATGGTGAGCTAGGCCTAGAAATACACATGGACACACACAAGCATAGCCTCCCTGTTGTCCATCCTTTTCAGAGTGCTTGTGAAAGGAAGTCACATATTACAGACCAACAGAGTTTTGCAGAAAAATTGAGAAAAAAATTACAGGGAAAAAAAGCAGTATGAAGACAGATTGAAAAATCTGGAGAAATAAGAGAGGAAAAACATAAGTCAGAAGAGTGGAGCAATGGAATACTCCATGGATGGAATTAGCTGCATGGGCAAAGGCAAGGAACAGTAGCTACCTGCTGCTGAAGCACAAAACAGGTTTGAAGATTTTAGAAAGAGCTGCAAGTTACAAACAATAACAAATTTGAAACAAAACACAGACCTACAAGGGTGGGCACATCAATTAATTTGTCCTAATTAATGTCCCTTACTTGGCTGCTGTACTTTACTCTGTTTGAACAAATGGAAAAATAAAGCATTTTGTTTTGTTTTCCCTTGAGTTTCTTTTTTTTAAATAAACTTTTCTGGAAAAAATGTAAAGGTCAACTACATCTTGTTTGCATCCTCTGTCAAGGAGTGCTCATATCTTATAAGTAACAGCTGAGTTCTTCAAGAGAGAATTAGAGTCTCTGTATCACTCAATCTTCTTATAGTTGTATAGCAAAATCCTCTCCTTGAACAGCATGCCCACAGGGCACTAACTATGAAGCCAGGAGGACAGTATTACAGACAATACGGCCTATGAAAGCTGGATTTTGCAAGATGGAAATTGATTCTGAAAACTGACCTGAAGAGATCCTGTAAAACCAAAGAGAAGGAAATAGCTGTGCTTGGAAGTGGAGCTGCCCCTTTATTTTTCCTTTCCCTGCTGGTCTCCAAGTGGCATTCCTGTGTGCCAGTCCTTCAGGGATACAGAAGGCTTTTGATGGTGGAAGTAATATACTTTCTTTGTTCAATATACATACTCATACTATGAGTCACTATCTGTACAGCACCAAAAGCAGATCTGCCAGAACCCACAAATGGAAAAAAGTAGTGAGAAGAGACAGTGTTTTTCTGGATAACACTTAAGCAAATGGAATGAGACTTAGTGTGTCTGGGAAAGTGTAATGCTGGATACACACAAAATATTATTTAAAACACAAAGTACACTGACGTAACCATAAACTCACTGAAGAAAGGACTGGGAGGAACCTTAATAAGCCATCTACTCCACCTCTGTTTCAAGGTGAGGCCAATTGTACCTAAAATATTTGTCATAGACACTTGTCTCACCTGCTTACAAATATCTTCAAAGGAAAAAAAAAAATAAAAAATCAACATTGACTAATGCAGTTTCTTCTACTGATTAAAGAACACTGCCCTGCCACCCAAACACCTAACCTAAATGGACTCTTGATAGGACAAGACACAATAAGCTTAAATTTCAAGCACACAGAGGACACACAGCCTGATTTACCATTCTTCCCTGCACATCCATTATTTTTTTAAAGATTCAAATGAAGTTTAACAGAGATCTTTGCCCAAAATTTCTGAAGCTTTTTTCTCCTCCTATATTCCAAGAAAACCGCACCCAAAATCCATCACCACCAAAAACCAAAACCAGCCAAAAGCAGATCACATCCTCTCTCCTGAAGTTTTAAATTCTTTCTTTTGACAGCTATTTAGCATGCATGAGGCTTAAACCACTTGCAGCATGCAGACCATAGTATTCAGTTGCCTGAATGACATGGCAAGTGTCAAAGGATAAACTCATTAATTTTTTTTAACTGGGGTACATGCCTTTTACATTAGCATGTGATAACGCAGTAGAACTTGTAGTACTGTGCGGTGAAGGACTCAGCTACAAACAGTATTATGAGAGTACTTACAGAGTAATTGTGTTATTTAGACTCATTAAGCAAACCAAAGTAATGATACAAGTAAGAATTTAAAAGGATGATTCTAACTTCAACATCTAGCTGTTCATGTAGTACACTTTCATATTGTGGATGTTTTGTCATTACGCACCAATATAGTCCAGTGGACAGCTTCCATGATAGAGAAAAATGGCATGAAAGATAACAAACGGCAGTATACTCCTGTAACATCAATTTAAATGGAAATGTAATATTTTCTTCTTAATTTCTACATTTCTTGCTCTACCTTCTCAAGTACTTGACCATCAGGTCAAAGAGTGTTTCCTCTGCCTTAAATTGCTCATTAGACATGTATTCCAATAACGAAAACGTCTAATGAGAGACACATGACAAATTGATGAAGCCCTCCTTTGTGCAGAGGAGGGACTCCTCCTGTGATACTCCCCATGGCTCAAGAAATTCAGAGACGAATTTGAAAGAAAACAATAATGGAAATTCAGTGCAAGTCCTCTACTGAATTGGCCACAGGGTGGCACTGTTACTCTTGGCAAGTAAAGGAAGATGCTCAATGTATCAGAGTGATCCCTAAATGCTGCTTGCTGGGGCTGCCCTCGATCCCACTGTCTATGTCCTTGGTGAAGATACCAACCAGCGCTGGTCCGAGTATGGGTCCCTGAGGGACACCACTTGTCACTGATCTCCATCTGGACATCGAGCCGTTGATCAGGGCTTGCCCTTGGTGAAGCCATGCTGGCTGTCTCAAATCACCCCCCTGTCCTCTGTGTGCCTTAGCACAGCTTCTAGAAGGAACTGTTCCATGACATTCCGAGGCACAGAGGTGAGGCTGACAGGCTGGCTGTTCCCAGGGTCCTCATTTGTACCCTTTTAAAAAATAGGTGCAATGTTTCCCTTTTTCCAGTCACCAAGGACTTCACCTGACTGCCAATGACTTTTCAAATATCATGGAGAGTGGCTTGGCAACTGCATCAGCCAATTCCCTCAGGACTCTGGGATGTACCTCATCAGGTCCCAACTCTGCCTATATACATCTGTGTGTATAAGACTGAATTTCCACATTGTACCATGCTCTTTCCTTCTTTACTAGTTTCGAGGATTGTAATTTCAGTACTTTGCAAGCATCTTATATAAACCATGAAATTCTAGGAAAGTGTAACAAAGTAGAGCTTTAAAAATGCAAATGAGTAAAAACAATAGAAGTTAAAACATATTTTATACTACCATCATGCTTTGAAAATATAAATGCTAATCTGTTTACTACAATAAATAATAAACCCTATTTACTTCACATAGATCTTACAGGGATTGATCACTTTGTATCTTACAGAAGTTTGAACATATGAAGCCCTGTGACTCAATTCCACATATGCTTTCCTTTGTGGGATTAATCTCCCTAAAATGAATGTGGCAGCTCACAGCTTACAGTAAACTGCTTAGTTACCTCTCTGCATGTATGTTTTATGTTGCAAAACAAAAGGGACAAGGTCTCCCGATATCTTGCCACATTAATAGCAAAATCTCAATGATTACTTAACATTTTGGATTTCCAGTTATCATGGGCTAATGAGACAAAAATTTAATAATGTAATATTATAATCATTTATTTCCAGTAATATATCTCCATTATCCAGAGTGAGGGAAGACTAGAAACACCCAAATAACACTGACACCACAAGACAGAGCACAGCGGTGAGACAGCACATCTCCTGATTGACTTTGGGCTAGTTTGGGTGTATTACTGAAATAAAGAGCACAAAGCTATAGATAAACTACATACTTGTAAGTTGATTATTTACACTCGTGAGGTTGCCTTGACTGTAGTGACTCCCACACCATGTTAATTTTAAAAACTAAGGAGGGAAAAGTGAAGAAGGAATTTAGTATTTTTCCATCCCTGAGGGCCTACAGCCACCTGATGTCACTATTCTTGTCAGGTAAAGGCAGGTAGTCAGACTGTATGTCTGCAAGAACTGACAGCTCTGGAAAGGTTTCAGCAGGTAGGAAGCACTTGGGGAAGTCATAAAAACTACTTCAGTAAGTAAAAAGGTCATGCCTTACAGAGGGCAGCTGTTGAAACAAATCCATTAACCAAGGCAAAAATAAAGATTCAGTTAAATGTGAGTCTCCTTGTGGTCTGCTGGGGATAGGCTGGGACTGCCTGACCCCTGCACAAATGGAGCACATGGGCACCACATCAGGGAAAAAAAGCCCCCTTCCACCCGCACTACTACAGCTTGGTTCCCAATAGAGCATAAGAAAGTAGGACAAGCTTCATAAATAAGAAGATAGTTGTCTGACACAAGATCTAAGATCAAGCAGACACCAAAGAACCTCATACAATTCATGACGACTGTGAAGCTCTTCCTCCTTGTTATCGGCCCTGAGAAAAGTCCTCCTTAAGCTCACAGATAGGGGAACAACTGAGGATTCAAGGCAAGATTCAATGGGGACAGGAAGGGAGTCATCATGTGTTCACATCTAGCAAGGGCTGTGGAATATTACAGTAGTAGAAACAGAACAGCAAGATTTTCACTAAGATGATATTTTAATTATCACTCAGAAGTTTAAGGAGAAATAAAACGCACAGCTGTGCTTATTTGAGAGCCTTTTGCTTCATGGTCAAAGAAACATGGAAAGGCCTGTTGGAACAGCAGTAGAGGGTCTTGCTCACAGGGTCTTCTCACTCCAAGGCCACGTGGCATGATTAATTGAAAGTGATAAACAAGCTCAGTTGTTATTTATATGCTTGGTCCCAGAAGCACGTAGTGGTTAATACTGAAATGTCTGCACGTATTTATATGTGGTATCTAAAATGCATCTTAAATTTTGCATCTAATCTGCAGTTTCATGCATGATGAGTCTGTTTTTTATGTAAGACATATTTAAAATGCTCACATGGGATGTGTCAGACACCTGCCTGTGACTGTGGCTTCACTTATTCTATTAGCCAATACCCCATAATCCCAGATCAATTTGTATTCATACTAAGGCTTCCTATGACAATCTACTATCAGCCAAATCACTGTCTTTGTGCAAGGTACAAAAATCCCAAGCAAACATACAAACCAAAGATACAGAGAGGCATTAGTGGAGTTAGAACAAGAGAGAAAAAGAGAACGCGTAAACAACCACAAGTAATGTAATGGTCTAGATCTGGCAAACTGTGATATATTTGAGCTCGTAGTTTGGTACCAACAGAAAACAAAACCATTGCAAGACAGTGCTCCAGCCAAGTAATAGCCATTCTTTCTGTACTGACTTTTTTCCTCCACTTAAGGCAATTCAATTAATATATTAACAGAGTCTAGTTGTCTATCATTGTTAATTCACCCGGTACTGAATCCGATGGTTTTAAATTGCCAGAAGCTGGAGGACCCTTTGTAAACAGATGTTCTTGCTGCATATTAGTTATATCTAGGCATACCAATACCATCTTTTTGTATAATAAGATAACGTATCAGTTTCACAATATCCTTTTTAGATTGGAATTATAACAATTCAAGTTAGAGGCAATGGCACACCACTAATTTAAGTCAACTCTCAAGATTACGTAGCCAAGCTATGATACAGCAAGTAGGCAACAGTCACTACTAGTTAATACTTACCAGTGTTAACTTTCCTCAAAGATCAAACTTTCAATTATGTCACAGCAGTAAAGAAATGCTATTTATATAAAGCCTGCAGATCGAGTTTTTATAAATGAGTATGTACGAAACATTGTGAAATATCAACTGATAGTTAATACTGAAATTGGTGCTTGTTTACACTTCAGCCAAGTTTAATTGCCACTATTTGCAGAGAATTTCAAAGCTCAGATTTCAGATTCACTTCAAGAATTTTTATAAATAGCATTATGCTAAAAAGAAAAAAAAAAAGAAAAAAAAAAAAGAAGAAAAACTTATGACAAGGAACTTTGGCTCCCAGGAGAAATAATTCTTTTTAAAGACAGTAATTGGGTTTTTTACCTAACAAAAGAACAGGTTTTTTGGTCTGTCTTACAAAAAGTATGCACAAAGGGAAATGCTTCTGTCTCAGATGCCTAAACCTTACAGAGTTTCCTCAGAAATGTCAGGAAAATTATTCCATACAGGATAATCTGCCATTTGAAATAACACAAAAGATATTACTGCCTTAGCAAGAGCACAACTTAACTAGTGATGGCTTATGTCTTACACATAAATACATCCTTTGTTATTAAGACATAATTCCACCAGTAATAAAAGTATCAATTTAAAAAATCATACTCATTTTTCCTAATGGATTTTGAATCCTTTTCTGTAAGGTACTCCAGACAGACAGGACACAGATGCCTTTAGCACACATGGAGAGAAATACGTTTAAGCCCTGCCTGTATTTATTTCTTCACCATTTGTTCTGGGTGGCTCTCTACCCACATGCTGCTCTTCACAGAGCCCATGAAACCAGGGACCTTTCAGGTTCGGACTGCAGCTTTGTATGAATTTGGGTTCCTTTTGTTAGCTCCTGGTCATTAAAGCAATGGACTTTCAATTAACCATACAGCTCAAAGTAACATTGGAAAGAGACAGTTAAGCCTTGCAGGCCTAAGAAAGTGCAGATTCAGACGCAGAGCTCTGCTGAATATTTTACCATACTTCATTTTAATCCTCTTTTGTTTGAATTTAATGGAATTTTTCTACAGGAAAACCCTCTAGAATCATGTGGCTCTAGCAAGATGTTTAAAGAGAAAAATTCAAAACTTACCTGGCTGTCATCTTCTTCCAACTTGCTTTGAGTCTCAGCCTCATCAGTTCGACAATGATATTGTTTTCTTCACACCCTATGCAGTCCCTGTTGAAGAAATTGGATGCATTGAAAATATCTCAATAACCCTCATTGAATTATGAATTACAGAAGTACATTTCTTAAATAATTAACCCAAATGTGTGCTAGCACCAACAATAAGATGCAGTATGGATGCCCAGACTTCACTAAAAAGAAAGGAGGAAAAAACCCTAAACCAGCAGTTCTACATTTACTCAATTTCTTAACAAGTATCATATTAAGTTTTTATCCAAAATTCACTTAATTGTTCTACTAAAGGTATGCCATATTGGCTAAGCAGATACCAGTTCAATTCAAAAAGGGAAAAAAAAATAAATAATGAAAGAGCAAGAGAGAGTACATACACACTACCACTCAAATAAAGCCAGTGTTCTCAAGAGAGCAGCTCTCTCACTCCTGTCCCTCTTCCTAAAACCCTGTCAGTCTTCCTCAGGTGGGAACCCTATCAGCATTCTGCTCTTTATCACCTGGGCACTTCCACATTCACAGAACAACTCTGTTTCCCTCTCCTCCAATGAATCCTGAGACTTCCTCCTAAAGACTAGAAAAATGATACAACGAAACTGGAATTTGGGGCTGAATCTGGCCATGTAATGCATGATTCAACCAGCTACACAGCTCAGAACCCATTAGAGAAACGGAATGATTTACTGGAGTGACTCAACTTCAAATCAGGTCAACAGTGAGGAAAATATGTGACTGCCAAACTGCTGTTCAGTGACCTATCAGGATCACGCTGACAAGTTAGCTACCAGGCCTCTGTCACAAAAGACCCTAAAGCAATCAGCAGGAAGTTAGCACCTGTGCTTGCCTTACATAAGGCACGTTCAGCTGATCTCCATTCTGCCAGGGAAATCTGGGGAAGCTGTGTTCTTGTAACACATTTCATTGGGGATTTCTGAGCTCTGACATTCACAACTTTCAAAACAAACAGTTTAAATGAGTTTGTTACACAAAATTGAAACTTGAAATATTAAAATGAAAGCAAATGATAGGGTAACATTTTCAAAAACATTCTCGTGATTTATTACTTATTTTATTCCCAAGAATAAAATGCAGCTACCTGTTTAGAAAACCTGCTCCTAGGTATATAAACTCACTGGGTTCCCATAAGACTTAAGCTCCCAGGTGATCAGAATCTCTTTTAAAAGTATGACATAGGCTTTAAATCACTGCAGTGCTTTTGAGAACTGTGCTATCATTAACATATTCTATCTTCTGACCATCATCATGTGAAAACATTGAAATGTTTGGGTTATAAAAATCCGTACCACAGACAATGCATCAGCACACTGTTAAATTATTACTAAAACATTCAAGCCATCTCAGCTACTTACAAGCTGGCCTTGAGGCCTGGCATTAGCAATGTCATTGTTGCCTCTGGCCTGCCACATTGTATTATATTCATAATTAAGTGTGAATCCAGAATAACAGTTTTGACTATATAAAAAGATAGCCTTGAATTACAGCCATTAAAGAGAGCCATGGCATTTTTACATAGTCATCCCTGAGGATTTATTAGGAGCAACAGCTCCAATTACAAATTAAGATTCACTTATGTAAAGAAGCAAGAGCAGGAACACTGTTTTAGTTACGTAGACATTTTATCTATAAAGCAAAACCAGACAGATCTCTGAAAGTTTATTTTCATTAAAAGAAGTCTGGGTATCCAAACATCTCTGGTTAAAATATCAACTTGAAATAGGAGATTTGGCTTCTTGTGTCTGCATTAGAAAGACATTCAGAAGAAGAAAGTCCTAGAGCTGTGTGAAGCAAGATTATCTCTAAATGTAAGAAGACGTTCCAAGTATGTTGGTCTAATTGGCAAACAAATTTTAGGTCAGGTTTTCACTTTATTTTTATAGTATATTTTATTTTATAATTAGTCATTAAAACAGCCAGTGGTCTGAAATTCCTCCTGCAAAACAAATACTAAAGGAAATACCTAAAAGCTTATCCAAGCTTGAAAAATCCTCAACCTTATTAAAAATACTGAAAAAAAGAGGCAGTTCCTTCCTCTCTGTACTTTATGGCCCCATTCTCCTTTTTTACATCCCGTCTGTCATATTAAAAGGAAGTTTTAGAAAAAATTGTCCATAATAACTGTATGAACTAACAGTGGTCTTTTAAATCTAGTTTAAGAAAAACACTGAAAGCAATTCACATTCACTCATGACTAACAAAACCCTTTTGATGTTACTGGAAAACAGGGAAGTTTTATTTTGAGAACTAACTATCACTAAAATCAAAGGCAGGTTTATTACTGGAAAAGCCTTTCCTCTGTGCGTGTGTTTATTTTCATTGCTACCACATAGCTTGCTCATAAAATGGTTACTTTAGATATCTATGCTGCGACTATTAGTCAGTCATTTATTCTGTCAGGGTCTTCAGTGCTGAGGAGATGAATCACATACGAATGAGGGCTACATTTTCCGTGTATTACTTAAATATCTGATTATAAGACATCCACTCATATAAATATGCCATCCCCACTCTGGTGATTAGCGCAACTCTCTGACATTAGCTGTTCAGCAAGGCCTCATTTTAGTCAAGTGCCAGGTACTGGGGGCCGATACACAGGGCTTTACACTTGCTTTTTCACTTTCATTTCTAACAGCCAGAGTGCACTCCTCTGCTTCATGATTTATGCCACCGACACTTGGTACACCCACTCACAGTCATTGGCTTCGCAGTCAGCGTAACGAGTAGACCGGCTGGTCTTCCTTTAAAGCAGGAATGAGTAAGGAAAAGTCCCACTCACTCACAAACAAAAACATCAGAAATCCAGCTGGAAGAGGGACCTGCTACTCCCACACACTTGGCCATTTCAGCAAGCCTAGGAGCCAGCAGGCACTTTCTGCTGCTTATTTTGCCATGTTTGGTAAGTCAGAGCACGGTCTGCTCTGTGCTGTGCTGCCCATGCGGAAAAGCCTGGCCTGCATTCCTGAGTACGGCAAAAGCACAACCAGTCTTCTTCAGCACTCTGCACATGCAGTACCTCAGTCTGTATTTCTCTATCTAAGGAATCCAGATAAAATGGATCACATCTAGTGGTTTGAATCATTTGTAGAGAATTTTCCATCAAAATATGTACTTAAAGTCATTTCAGTTCCTCCCTGGGAGGTCCATAGCCCCTCATCAGTGAAACAATCCAGTAGATGCTTTGAGAGTTCCTTCAAGTCCAGTGAGAAATCTCATTTTGAAAATCTGTCTCTGAAGGATCCATGACCTCCAAATACACTGTATTCTGACAACAAAAATAATTCTTTTTTGTTTCCATTCTCAAATGCTACCATTTGCAACACTTCCCTTGAAGGACCTGTCACCAGCCATTTGGAGACAAACAGCATTTTTCACTGAGCCATGACTGGCTGCCATTCTATGGAGCCAAGAGCGATGAACTCCTCTCCTGTTTCTAGTGACTCACCATGGCATTTGACCCTTTGTAGCCTGTTGCTGATATCAGTGTCCTGTACTAGTATAAAGGATGCAATGATAGAGAAAGGACAAAACCTCATTTAAAATAGAAGATGATACAAGCCGTTTGTTGCTACATATGCTTGAAAAACATCAACTTTGCTTTCACTGGTGATTAGCTAAATCATACATAGACTAGACTGATTTACTTCAGGAGTGATGTGGAGACTGTGCAGAAGCTGGGAGGAAATATCAGGGAATGCTGGTTTCATGCAATGTAAGAAACACAGTTGTAAGTTTGCAATCCATGCATTCCAAGATAAAATGCAGAGACCTGAGAGAAAAAAAAATTCTTTCTCCCCTTAGCCATAGTAAAAATGTATGTCTTTGGTTAACTGAAACTTAACCATTAGAATACTGACGGACAACATCCAGTATTCTCTAGCAGAAGCATGCACCCTGACTACTTTTCTTTTTGGAAACCTTATCTGTAGAGACTGGGTTTTGTAAGAATGACCTGTTTCATATCCCCTGCCTCAGCTGTAACTCCAAAGGTTAAATTAATTCGGTTTTTATACAACATAACTTAGCATTGCCAGGAAAAAAATAACATTTCAAGCATTTCTGTCTTTGAAAGGATTAGGACTTAGCTTTATGGCTAAGGCCTTATTTAGCACTGCCTTTACAGATCAAGTGACCATTTTTGTGGAATTCATGTTAGTTATTTAAATTGAAGCAGATGGTAATTTTTTCAGCAAAGAAAATTTTCTAGTGTGTTGCTTTAGGACAACATAAATAAGGTTGCTCTTCAGATGCTTATGGATGAGGATCTGTTAAAGCTGCAGGCCCAAAATGCAGATTTCTTGTCAACTTTAATTAGCTTCTGTGAACTCTAAATTATGTAGTTATTTAAAATCAACCAGGGTGAAGAAAAGTGGTTTTGCCAACTTTCTGTTGTTCACACTCACGCAAAAAGATGGCAAAGTGACTCTGTAATGTTGTGAATCCTGTGTCAGTGAGAAATGAGTGCCAAGCCCTGGAATCACAAAATGACTCAGAAGGACCTGACAGAGGCTGAATTGACAGGAGCAAGTAATTCCTTATAGAGAAATCAAAGTAGAAATGTGCTAAGTTTGACGTCAATTAAAACCTACGACACCTTTCGACAGAGAAAAGCACCTGTAAGGCTGATATCCTGAGAAGTCTCTGCAGTTACTTCATTTCAGATATTTCATTCACAACACCGCAGTGGTGTTGCCACTGTTGTTTAATAACTGTGCTCGCACTTTAATGCGAGTGTATACTAACAGACAAGAATGAATTTTAAGGATGTTTGCATTATAGAATTGACCACGGGCCCTATTCACCAGTTACACAAATTCATTAGGCAAATTTTTAAAAATCCTTATTCTTCACATCTGAGCACTGTTGAGAAATGTTCTCTCTGTAGTTACTTTTTCCAAAGGGGGAGGGCAGCAGCTTTGTTATTTTTAAACAACAGAATAGTTTGTTCTCTTCTTTATCCTTCCCAACAAAAGACCATTTGGGGAACAGGTCATTTTTTGAAAACACATACTGGGTAGGAGCTAAGAATCTGAGAAGAGACTATCTTTGTGAACCTCTGTTCAAGACTGGATGTATAGAATATGAAGTTTAATTACAAAATTAACCAGATTTCAGATAAATAATTTGTACATCAACAGAAAACTCAACATCAAAACTACCTAGCACCTCCTGGCAAGGAAAAAGCAATATATTGTTTCAGGGCATTTTACGGGAAAAAGTCAAGGCCATCACATAACATTCTCCATCACAAAGACAATTAATTATAAAATCACAGAATCATAGAATGTTTCAGGCTGGAAGGGGCCTCTAGAGGTCATCTGATCCAACCTCCCTACACAAGTAGGGGCATCTCTACCTAGGTCAGGTTGCTCAGAGCCTCATCACACCTGACCTTGAATGACTCCAGGGATGGGGTCTCCACCACCTCTCTGGGTAGCCCATTCCAGTGCTCTATCACCCTCATGTTGAAGAACTTTTTTCTAATACCAAGCCTAAATCTATCCTTTCCTAGCTTAAAACCATTACTCCTTGTCCTATCATTATTTAAAATCAACCAGGGTGAAGAAAAGTGGTTTGCATCAACATTTTAAGTTGTAAAAAACAGACTTTTACAAAGATAACTTGTGCCATAAATGAAGGCTTTTAGAGGACTTCAGCAGAGCATTTATTAATCTTTCTTTGCTAGTATCTAGACAATCAACCCATATATATATTTGTGAAATTAACTTTTTTTAGCCAGGACGTCTATAAAAGAAAGCAAAAATAACCTCTTCTTTGTCCGTGTGCATTCACACCAGATTAGAAAGGTAAACCCTTTAAAAGGAATGCACCTGATTGAACACAGTTTAATCAAGGAGTTGGGCTACTGATGGCTGTTAAAAAGTATCTAAAGAGGAGAATTTCTGAAGTGCCTATAAAATTTAATTTGTTAACATCAAAACCAAATCAGACTGCCACAAACAAAAGCTAGTAACTAGAAATAGTTACAAATTATTCTTCCAGTGTTTATCCTAGTGGAATTCAGGGGTTCAGCACCATCCCCTGAAGGGTTTACCTTCTGAGTCCTGTAACAGAGCACTGAGGACCTTGGGCGTGTGCATACTTCTACAGAGCTTTCACTGCTGACCATGCCTACACCACCCTGGGTGAGGCAGTTGTCAACAAAGTAATGTGCAGAGCAAAAAACTGATCCAACAGTAGAGGTCAGCCATGAACCGTAGATCTCCTCTCAAGATTTTCTGCCTCAACAACTTATGCTGTTTACTGTGCACCCAGAAAGATTTGGGGCACCTGTGCCAAAACAGCAGTGGATAACAGGAGCAAGAGGAAATAAAGTTTCTTTGCCAAAATGAGACAAGGCAAAAATCTGGGTACCAAGAACACTGTCATGGGAGGTTCGAAGTACAAATGGACAATAACACTTTCTGCGTGTAACCCAGAACTCCCTCGCAACTCTCTCTTGCCTGCTAGCTGGTCCAAAAGGTCAAGATCCCACAGAAGAAAAAAGCCCACCACAAAACAAAAAAGAGAAATAACAAACTTGACCTAGATTTAAAAAAAAAATCTGAGAACTTTGATAGAGTATGCCCCCACACCAGCTATAGCTTGGCTTTTGGAAAGTTACATTGCCACTTGCTGCTTTCCACTACACCTTGGTAAAGGTGTTTGGCATGTTGGATCATTTGTAAAGGAGAAATGTTTCAGTCCTCCTGTGTGTTACGGCTGGAACACATGATGCACCAATGTGCTGGGCTACTTGGGTTGCCCCCAGCTTCACCTGGACCTGTGGCTACATAAACTAGGTCAGTGCTTCAGCCAAAACAGATTACCTGGATTTTTAAAACTGAGAATTAACATGGACTCTTTGCTGGGTTATTCAAAAAACAAGCCTTTAGTTACTCCTTGCAAATAGGGACTCTCTTCAGTACCATTCTCCCTTAAATGCAGCTGCCTAGGACATTAATTCAATACAGCAACTGGATTTGAAGGGCAGGGGTTTGAACTGAAAGAAATAACCCATGCACAGTCTCAAAAATGTGCTTAAAGTTGTAAATACAAACCAGGCAATCAACAAAACGTGTTGAATTTTCTAGACTTGCTTTCCAACCGTGGTGCATTATCCCTACACCAGGCAGAAGCTCAGGCCATTTTACCCAGCCATGTGTTTGTCAAGCACTAAACACAGTGCTCCTCAGCCGCGGTTGTTTTTCCCATATCTAGGCAAAACGCCGAGCCATCTGAGACTCTAGCCCTGCATCTCGGCAGAGGATGATGACCGAAGCCAAATTCCTGGCTAAGGCCACCAGGACCGGTGGATCCCCACCCTGGCTGCCTTCCCCTCCAGCTGCCCGGCTCGCCCCAGGTGGCAGCCATCCTGCCCGGGGCACTCTGCTGCCCTTTAGGCCAGTTCGGGCCTGATGCCCTTCGGCTTTCCGGCCGGCGCGGGCCGGGTGTCTCCCCCCTGCCGGGAGGCCGGGGCCGGCGCCCGTCCCGCCCCGCCCGCAGCAG